>JAQIXW010000100.1:0-52140 GCA_034700685.1 Willowsia buskii | reverse complement strand
TGACAACTTTTTGTTCCCCAAAATGAAAAATTGCATGCGTGGGAGGAGGTAAAACTCAGATGACCAAGTGAAAAAAATGAAAAAGAACAAAAATGAAGGCTTGGATATCGAGGCCCGGCATTCGTCTCCAGAGGCATCTCGGATTTTGTACATAGGTGGAAAAAGTGTGTAAGAGTACAAGGCTATTATATAGAAAAAATTGATTGAGTATGTCAAACCGTCTTGAAATGAGAGCAAAGTAAAGTCATCTCACTACTTTTGAAAACCCCTCGTACCATGATGCATGTCAATTACCTGAGTGTTTCGAATTTTGCTGCAGAGATTTGTCTTCTTCGAGTTACAGAATTTGCAGTCGTAGCATTGTGGAATATACACCGGAACTACATGATCACCGGGTTTGAAGTTGGTGACGCCCTCTCCAACACTTTCCACAATACCTGCCCCTTCATGACCTAAAATGACTGGGAAGATCCCTTCGGGATCATGGCCGTCTAAGGTATATGCATCAGTGTGGCAAACCCCAGTTGCGACAATTTTAACACGAACTTCTCCTGCTTGAGGTGGTGCAACTTCCACTTCTTCCAGGACAAGAGGTTTCTTTGCTTCCCAGGCCACTGCCGCACGGCACTTGATGGTCTGTGATTTGATGCAAGTATATAAGTTTTTAAAAAATTATTCTCAATTACTTGATTTTGTATTTGTATATTATACAATTTTCAGTTCAAGTGTGCGAAACAAGGTACACCACCTTTCCAACAAATGATGACATATTTGAAGCTTTAAAAGCGTTCAAAGTTTCAGTTCAGAGTAAATACAGTGCAAAAGCAGATTGAGCGGAAACAGGAGATCGAAACTGTCTTCACACATGGGGGCCCAGTGATCAAATGTAATGTTACAAGGTAAAGCACCTCGCTTTGCTATTATTATCATCACACCATTTTTATTAACCATACATTGGCATTTCTCCGCATGCACATGTTATATTTATATTCACAAGTTCCAAAGCTCATTGAGAATCTTAACATCTTGGGGAAAAAAAGAAGTAGTAGGCAAGTATGGAAGCGGTCTTGGTCAACACTTTCAATTGGTCATTCATTAGTCACTAGTCACTATATACCAAAAACTTGCATGTGCCTGTGCATATCCATATTTCGTTGGACCCATGCAAAGGTTTGGGTTGTGTATATGCATAATATCTTTTTTATTCAAATGCATGATATATTTTAAAAAACATTTTCTCGCTATTGCTGTCATGTAATCACAACACAATTCACAAGCACAGCTCGCTCAAGTACGGGTTATAAATATAAAATGTGTCTCGATTAACACTATGAAATCATTAGTTTCAATCCTTCGTTGTAATGTCACCTTGCATTTCCAGTATATTAAAAATAATGTACGTGCATACACACCACCATACCTTCTCATCAGAACTGTCATTCAATAATTCAATCAAATTACTAATTTAATGGAGAATGATATAAATTACTATGTGCATAATCATTATATTATTATTAGGCTTCTCCAATTTATTTCTATGTATTATGTTTCTGGCATTTACTCGTCTCTCGACAAACTCAATGAAATGGTACAAAACCACGATCATGAGAGTAGTTACATGCGACATGCATTGGTACATTAAGCTAAGCTCTACGGTTCCACCAAGTATATGTGGCTGACCTTGACTTTGCCCCATTCAAGTATGTATTTTAAGCAACCTCAATTCAATAAAACATCATGTTTATAAAAGTCATGAAAATGCATGCAATCTTGTCAATAAACTCAATTTAATTAAACTAAACATGAGGGTTTGAATTCATATTATGGATTCATATTTACTAAAATGATACGGTTAAAATGGTGCTTGAGTGCTTGAGACTTAGCAGTGGCTCAGAACAATCAAATATTATATTAAATCTAGAAATACATTGCATCTGATTGCTTATAGCTGAGATAATATACCACACCAGCATTATTACTTGACTTGAATTATAACCAACAGTCTGAAACATTGAAACTACCCACGATGACGATCTATTCCAAAGCTTACAATGTACAATGGAAAGTTTTCAGCCTCTTATTTTTCCATCATCATCATAAAATAGTATATAGTTAAACTAAACCAGTTTATACATAACAACACTATTATCACATCAAGCTAAGCTATCATCAACATTTAATCAGCTAGAACAGAGAACCCTGCTCCTTTTCTCTCAACATTTTTCTCATCTCTCATATTATCATGCATGCAGTCAGCCAAAAGAACTGACTTGTCACTTGCACATTTTCCATCGCATAATCGCATCACACATGTGTGTTCGGTTTGCTGTCATTTTACTTTAGACTTTAAGAGTTTTTAGGCGCTTTGAGCTGAGCTTGCATCTTGCATGGAAGAAAGTGCCTTTTATCTTTTGTATATCTTTCAAACGTCAACCGCTAATCAACAAAAAAGTAAGATCATAAAGTTTTCTCTCTAAATTTAATGTAACAACACTGATCGGAATTTGATTTCAAGGAGTGACTAGTGACTGTTTTATTAGAGTGTGAGTGTCTGTTATTGCATGAAAACACACGGAAATTTTAGCTAGGTATCTATAAACAGCTGGCGAGACCCTCTTTGTTGTAAAAGGCTCTCTAAGTTTTTCTCATGCTGCTCGGCTTGACCATGCAATTTTTTTAGTATTATTAACCAAAATTGCGGTCAAACAAATTGCAGCCTTCTACGTCCATCCTAGTCACCAAGAAAGTAAGACCTAGTAATATTATTTCCGGCCCGACCCCGATTCACAATGCAATATGAGGAGATGAGCCGTGCAAACTTTCTCTAAGACAGTGTATTATTATGTAGTATTTGTTTTTAGATGCATGTAAAAGTTCCACTCGTATGCAAAATGTTTTAAGCTAGGGAGAAGTGTAAACTTATGTTAGATAATTAACTAATGAGTACTTAATGTCTTTTACTGATATTTTGCAAGCAATAACGATTTTGACAATGCAATTTCAACAATTTTCTTGTATGAATTTCAGATAAGCAAAACCGATATCCCTGCCTGTGTGTGAGGAGAAAGTGAAACATGAGGAAATTACTGTTATTGTCTTGCTCTACTGTGCATGGATCGGGTACGGGTACACCCACATTTCACAAGTTATCACAATCCAAATGATCATTTTCACAGTCAAGTAGTTTGTAATCATTAACTCTTGTATTTTTACACAACAGGTTTCCTTGAATATGCCAGAGAGTATATAAACGAATTTTTTACAAAGTAAGTTTACTTTTTGAACGTTATTGTTGCAGTTGGATATAACATTTTCACTTTTCTCTTTAGATCTACTTCTTATCTTACTTGTATAATTTTTATGTAAAAATATATTGTTTATTGTTTAATAGGAATGGAGTAAAGAAAGTTTTGTTTGTTCCATACGCTAATCCGGAGTCATTGGAAGGTTACACCGCAAAGGTGCGAAACGAGTTGACAAAATGGGGTAAGTGAAATGATTTTTCATGCTTTCATAGTGGCAAATGAGGATTATCAATCAAATACATCATTGGTGTATGATGTTTCAGGATTTCAAGTGACGGGACTGAATGAAACCGAAAATCCTATCGAGGCTGTTAAAAATGCTGAAAGTATATTTATAGGCGGAGGAAATACGTTTTTACTACTTAAGCGTCTTCAGGAGGGTAACCTTATTGAAGCTATTCGCAAACGAGTCTTGGAGGTATGAAAATGTTTAATCTGTTTTTTATTTCGGAGGGGGCATTGTGATATGAGAAATAGTTATTATTGAACACCTATTCTATTCTATTTACCTTGAATCAACCAAAAGGACGGAGTACCCTATTTAGGAAGTAGTGCCGGAACCAATATGGCCACCATAAATATTTGCACGACAAATGACATGCCTATTGTCCACTGTGCCTCATTTGATGCACTGAGCTTGGTGCCTTTCAATATCAACCCACATTACATCGATGCACCTGTGGATAGCAAGCACATGGGAGAAACCAGAGAGACACGGATTAATGAGTATCACATGATTCCAGAGAGACCACCAGTTTTGGGGCTCCGTGAAGGTACTTTCCTTCACGTCCGAGGGGATATTGCAACAGTTGGGGGAATTCATCCCGCTCGTCTTTTTATCCAGTAAGATGTACTGCAAAGTTGTGCGTTGTTATGCATGTCATGCTGCGATGGGAAAATGTGTACATTCACATTTTTAATCTTTATCTATCTAATCAAATTATTTTTTTTTTCAGGGGAAAGGAAACGACAGAAATACCCCCTGGAACTGATCTGAGCTTCCTGCTCAAATGACTGAGTCTTCCTCTTCTATAAATAGTTTGTAGTTCAAGGAAATGATTGTAGACTAGATTTTAGAAAGCAGCTCAGTTCAGATTACTTACTGTCCTGTGTAGAATACAACTGTTTTAATAATTGTGCCTGAATAAAATAAAAATATTTGAATTCAAAATGTCATCCGCATATTACTACTACGCATTCAACATTCAACCATCCAAGATCCAAGCATCAGACACACAACTTTACACGCACTCACGCACATGGTCCAGTCAAGAACGTGTGCATTTCTTTTCGCTTTGACTAAAAGCATTGCTTTATGTGTGTTTTCTCACATTGACTAAAAGCTAAAGAGTGGAGCGCGGTTGTTTTTCAATCTCTTGTGTCGTTGTTTGTGTTTTGATGCCCGGCTCTCTCTTTATCTTGTTGATTTGTATCTGTTCTTGCTTCAGAACAGTAAACAGTTGATTGAAAAAGGTTATCTATCACTGACAACTGATTGATGGAGTTTGTGTAGTGGAATCAGTAGTCACAGGATTTAAATTTGTGCTTTTGCTTTTATAATGCATTAAATAGTGGGAGTGAACAGTGTATAGTGTATTACAGAACAAGTTACAAATTAAAACTGCGTAATTTTTTTTGCTATCCTACCCTGTCAGTGCTGGCATTTAACTTTGAACCATTGATCGCTGTTGATAATTTTAAATTTAATTGATTATTAAGTTAACTTATTTGTTCCAGGTAAGCTGTTTTAGTGAAATTAACGATTAATTACTATCAGATATTGAGGGCCTTGTTTGTGTCTGTTCAATATTTATTGTTTTAGTATTTGGATTAAGGTTTATTATGTGATTGGTCATTAGCTTGTTAATTTTGTAGTTTACTAGATAACATGCGTGTTTGTGTATTGTATGGATTTGGATTACATCGTAATCTTATGGAAGTAATTTAATTGTGTCGAAAATAAATCATGTAATATTCTCTCTCACATTTTATTTCAGTCCTATTGGAACAACTCCTCTTCAAGATGGTTAAATTAACGGCGGAGCTAATTCAAAACTGCCAACAAAGAATAAATCCTGTCAAAGACAGGGAACTTGATCTCAGAGGTATATGCTAAAATTTGCCTACATCATTATATGATGATTATGATAAATAATTTAGTTTAGTACCTTGAATTGTTCCTCTTTTTTTCTGTTCTTGCAGGCTACAAAATACCTGTCTTGGAAAACCTGGGAGCAACACTGGTGGGTTTTAGATGATCAGTTAATTTTAAGCTATTGTTTAACTAAATTTTATCTGTATATCTCTTGTCGATCTGTTTCAGAATCAGTTTGATACTATCGATTTTTCAGACAATGACATCCGAAAATTGGATAACTTTCCATTGCTCCCTCGGCTGAAAGGCATTATGATGAGCAATAATCGTGTAGTGTAAGTGTTTACATAACAGTTAGATTTACAATAACTCAAAATGATATAATTTATGTTCTTTGTCGATTTTTCATAAAATGTTTCCTCATTTTAGGAGAATTGGGGAAAACTTGCATGAAACCATCCAAAACCTTGAAGTTTTGGTGTTAACAAACAACATGATTCAGGACCTTGCAGAGATCGATAACCTGTGCGAGTTAAAGGAATTAAAGCATTTAAGTTTATTATTCAATCCTATTTCTACCAAGGAGCATTATAGAACGTACGTCATCTTTCGACTACCCCAGCTAAAAGTGTTAGACTTCAGGAAGATCAAGCAGAAGGTAAGGCCATTATTGATATATACCTAATTTTATTTCTTCCTCCATTAAAAATTAGATGTTGATTCGTTATGGTATATTTTTTGTGAATAGGAACGCGAGGATGCAAAGATCTTCTTCAAAAGTAAGAAAGGGAAGGATCTTAGAAAAGAAATCGCCAGTAATAGAAGCAATGCTGACGACGACTTGGAAGAGAGCGAGGAGACAAACGTGAATAATGGCAAAGGGGCAAAGATTTCTCCTATTCGAAGAGGTGAGCAGCCGAGATAACGTTTCCTCTGATCTTGTGCGCTTACGTTTTAGTTCTCTGACTGAATCATATTTTCTTTAAACTGTTCCAGCAGCACCAATGGCCGGAGAGCGTTCTATTGAAGTAAACAATGCCATTAAAGAAGCTATCCGTAATGCCAGTTCACTGGAAGAAGTAGAAAGACTGCAGCAGATGCTTAGAGTCGGCCAGATTCCACGTAATATTAATGATGGTTAATTAACGGTTATTTGTGATTGAGGCGTTAAACGGAGCTTAAGGTTGCAGGATAAAATTTGCTTTGTTTTATTTAGAATCTCTTACATCAGAAGCGGAGAATGCGGGTGCGGAACCAGAAGGAATGGATGTAAACTGATCAATTATATGCCTCAAATACTTCTCCGTAAACCACGAATGGACACGACATTGACTCTTCTTATTTTTTCATAATAATAAAAATGTCACATCAAAATGTTCTGTTTTTTTTCAATATTTGTACGTATTCGTTTCGTAGTTAGTTGTAAACGTTGTTGGGAAGCATTTTCTTTTCAAGTCAATAAAATAATCTAGCGAAACGATAGATTAACTTATTCCTGTGCAAAATATAGGTCTAGTGTCTAGCATTACAATTGCTTACTTACGTATCATCTACGCTTTGCTGTGAATTTGAATACTTGCATTGTATAACGTTAAAAAAATTATAAGCATCATTTCGAGCCAGATTAACTTAACGTTATCATCAACCAACAACCCTTGTGCATTCATATTATTGTCCCAAAAGAAACTGACTATGGGAACATTCAGGCTTTTGTACACGATCTTCCACTCAACTAATGCGAAACCTCATCAAATCTGTTGGGTTGCTTCCTCATTGCCTGAGTGTATACGTCGATTTGATTAAATTATGAATTAAGTTCAATTCAGTTTCGATTCTCGGGACGTAATCTTCCTGAGAAACTGCACATTTGCCTTCATTGAATAAACCGCTTCATGAAAAACTCATCAAAAGTACACGAAACGTTGAGAAATAGTGATTACTCTCTTAACTGTTATCATAAATGGAGTTATCACTGATTAAATCATGGAGTTTACTACAATCACGCTTTCTTTCATGGACAGTAATAAAAACTCTAAATCTAGAAAATATAAAATGTACCAATGGAAAAGAGGAATAGGTATATATCAGCAAAGAATGCAGGTGGTGGCATAGCTGGATAGATGGGAATGGAGAATGCATAGGTATTATAGGTATTGCGTTAATTTCATGAAACTTGTAAAAGGTTTCGTGGAAAACACAATACAGCTCATCAAGTTAGTTGCATTAGCTATACTGCACAAAGCAGTTCAATTCGTTAATGAATCCAAGAGAGCCCTTTAGGGCTTTTCGCAGCCATTTGCTGATTACTGTCAAGTATTCATCTGGACACAATGCAGAGAAATACGGCTTGAATATTGTTAATGAGAAAAATCTTTAATGGTATGTGGTTCATATAAATACTCGACAAATATATAATACACATAATCGAAACACTCTTATTCACTCTTCTATAGAGAGAGAGTGTTATTATTGTATATGGCCACAAAAGCCGTTCATTCATTTCTCTCCTTTTGCCTCTCATCATAATTTCCACATACTGCATTGCCCGATTCCCCTTATATTCCTCCTTGAAGTGGTGGTAGAGGGTGGTGAAGCTAATGGCAAGCACAGAGAAAGGACGCAGTAGTGTAGTAGGGACTGACACGGCATGACGAAGTGGGAGCTGAAAGGAAAAAAGTGACGCTTTGATTAAACTGATGAGAAAGGAACAATAGGGTAAGTAATGATATGGAAATGCAATCTAAATGAATGAATCAAGGAAATTGACAAGTCAGAGAGAAAGAGCCTTATTGTATTGCTGAATGTCCCTTGTATCAAAGCTGCCCCTGCCTGATCAGCAATCTAATAATAACCCGGGTAAATATTATGAAAATGAAACATTTGTTCCCATCCAAAAGACCTTCTCACACGAGACGATGAAATGACAAGCATCCAATTGCAATGATCATGCATTGTGAAAAATTCATATTAAATTCAATGCTATATTACGCGCTTTACGCTTGCATGGTTGGCTTTGGCATTGTATTTACACATAGGTGAAAGAAAACCATGATAATGATAATACGACACTGCTTAATACATACATTGAAGGTATTACTACTGGGAGTCCATATTTTAAGAATCGTTTACGGAAGGCACGATTTCATTTATATAAACCATGTTTTTACAGGTGAAAGTTACAGATTTTGTATAGGATGTGCTTAGGGGCAATGTGACACAATTAATCCTCAAGTGATCATCGGCTTATACACAAAGATGATATTATGAGAATCTAGGGCAAAAGTCTCAGCTTCTTATCGGCATCATGACTAAAGACCTTTTCCAATGTTGATCCCATAATATACTTTGTTGACAAACATCCAATCGTAGTAGAGAAATTCAAGCGCTTTAAAACAGTAATTCGATGGACTTGATTTTGTATGCAGCATGATATGGGTTTGCAGCATGTGAAAGTAGATTCATGATATTATTCTTGATCGATCAATCTAATCATCTAATGTATGTGATGTGTAATGTAATTCAGCTAATAACAAGGAGCACAACAGACAACTAATACAGTTTGAGTGGCGGCAGCAGCAGCCAACTCCAGCAGCCCGTCTGAATCTAATAATTTTGACTGCTTTTTGCTTAATATCTTTCATACTTATCCCAATATATATTATTATGGTTTCAGAGTGTGAGTGACGCGGCATTTGGATCGCAACTAAATGAAAAAACTGTAATGTTTTTACTACTCTCGTTCTCGTACACTTGCACATCGTTCCCAAACAAGAGGGTTCCCCCAGAATGGCAGTTGTATAGTAATAAGAAGAAACATTATTCAATTCAATATAGTAATAGCAAGTAGTAGTGATGCTTGATGATGATGATGGTAGCGGCTGCTGTGTGTGTATGTGTACCACTTTGCCTCCTCTTCTTCTGCTCCTCCAAAATTGGAATTTTCGGAATGAAAGGATCTGTCTGTCCCTCTCTTCTAGTACAACTACCAATACTATTGCATTATATCCATTCCTCATGACACGCGTTCATGTATTTACTTATAAAGATGGATCTCTTCTCTCTTCTTCGAAATACCACGTTTTCTTCTTCACATATTACATTGCTGCGAGGAAAGTGTCAAGATATATGCCTGCCACTACTACTATCATTTTCTGAGAAAGTTTTCGGCCCCACACTAGCAGCAGTCACTTGCAGTCTCTCTCTCTCTCTCTGGTGTGGTAGTTCAATGTTGTGTATCCCTATCTACTAAACTAACATCATGCAATGAGTTTTATGCATTCATGTATTATTACATATGGATGATGATGATGCAATATTAGGTAGGTGGATGAAAGTAGTATGGATATATGGGGGACGGACTATATGAATGCTGTGTATGAAATGTTTGAATTGTAGGTATTTCGGGAGAAATGTGTATGTGTTATGTATATATGAGGAAAATGCGTTCCCCAGCTGCTGCTGTTGCTGTTGACGAGTCAAGGCACTCTTTCTATTAGGTTGGTGAAAGTAAAGTGATTCCCTAAGTAGAAAGCCTAGTAGTCGGATGGACGAGGTAGACACGGGTGCGTTCCAACCAGTTACTCACATCTTTGAACAGTGGGTCCAACTGGAACCCTGCAAAAACCAAAAGCTTGTAGTACTTAAACCATTGTAAAGTGCAAGGGAATCAGCTTAAAAATTTCTCCAGAATGGAAATTTTTCTTCTTCGCCCTGTCAAAGTCGTTTTTGATGCAACTTGTGTGTATACACTTTTAACATCGATAAAGAGAATCGAGTGAACTTAAAAGTGTGTACACAAGAAGGATATTACGCTGCTAAGTACAATACCTAGTTTGAGCAAAACGGTCGTCCACGGAATGCAAAATACTCTTTGATTTTTCATGACGTTTCTTCTCTCTGAAAGATTGTTTAGGTAAATATATACATGTATGTGGAAAGACATGGAGAAGGAGAAAGTAGTATTTAAAAAAAAAACTTGTACATACTTCCATTTCCTTACTGCAAAACTACTAAATGTGTAGAGAGAAATGAATGTATGTTTGTATTCTAAACTCCTTTAGGCACATTGATTGATAAAAAGATTAAATGGTAGATAATGTAAGAATACTTATCACTATAATCTATAATATTGTGCCAGTAAAATCATTAAAATCAAACTTTGCATAAACATATTTACGTACTTCTACTTACGTAGTACATATATGAGAACAAGGCTTTTAAAGTAAGAGCATGCTATTATTGTTATTATCATCATCAGCATGAAAGGGAAATCATAATGCACTTTTCCATTATTTCAATCGTTTCACGTTAGATGAATGATGTGTGTTAAAGTTTTGTTTCGGGAAGTTGGGTCCCATTGTGCTCACTACTTCATTTACCTCTTTGGGTAATGGAAGGGCATCGTTTCCAATATCTGCTAATGGCTAGAAACACTGGTGAATACATTAGAGAGCGAGGCACGATGAGGAGACAGAGAGAAACGGAGAGAGAACTTTTGATTCAGCTAGTCAGTCACTTAGCTTAAATGCCATAACTAACCATATGCAAGTTTCTCGGAGAGACACAACACTTTTGCAGCAGCAAATAAATATAATGGAATAGTAGTAGTAGTAGTAGTGAGTAGAATCCAGCATAAGCAATACACTGCACACGCATCTATACATGTGTAGCATCTACTAATAACTCTGCTCTCTCGGACCAGAAAATGAATGTGAATGACATTTCCATTTCTTTCGATAATGGAAAGCTCTTTGTTTTTAACCCTAATTAGTTATTCTATTAGAACACGCACTTAAGAGTGTGCGCCGAGTCCGTTCAATAAAAGCATGAAAATGTGCCGTAATGAGTGCATTTGTTCAAATGGGAACTTTCAGCTATTAAAGTGTATAATAAATTCTGTTATATAATATTCCCTTTCACATCAGATAGTGGATCCTTTCTCCTTGTTACTCTCTGGCCTGTCAGCATCATCGTCTTCCGTTGACACACTCTGAAAAGTCTGAATCGCATGGGCACTTTTATCGTATCAAACTAATCGAATCATGATCGAGTGAAATCATAATTGTCATTTGAAAGAGCTGCTGGATATACATACTACAATCATTATATACGTTGTTGCATCAAATATCGAACTGTCTTATGTAAATACGTTTGAAAGGGAAAAATTGTGGTCCTTTACAAGATGCTTTCAAAATACATTTTATGCTTGTTGAAAATTTTATTTTTCAAGAAACAATTACTCTGTCGGTTTCTCCAACGTCATCTCTCTCTGGTAGTTGCGCAAGGGCTTTTTGCTTCGTCTTTTTATTGTCCTGTAAAACCATTATATTTTGTTATTTCAGTAATTGAAAAACATGAGAAAACATCTTTTACAATGATCATTATTCTCAAATTTGAGAAGAATTTTCTCTGATGCTTTTAAAGCGTCTTCGTTCGCATTCTCTCACTGCGTAGATATGATTGTGATTACGACGGCTGTAAAACATGAGATACATATATTATACCTATATTGCAGGCCTTGTTGAATAGAAAAAAGACTTCATAAACACGTTGTAGTTCATACAGTTTTATTTCGATTGTAAAATTTTTTGTGTCCAAATAGGAAGAGCGCACTTACTCTACAATACTGTCCTCACTTCATTCCACGTAACTACCAGACAGTAGTATATTAATGAGGGTCATAAAATCCATTGAACCGTACTATCACCAGAGAACTGCATGTGCTCTCCTACAAAAAGTTACAGGACTCTAAAAAAGAACGATGAAGCATATATAACATAATAGTTTAATGGTTACAATAGTAAGTCGCGCTGAATATTTTTGAAATGTAACAACAAAATGATGATAGCATTCATAGTAGATTTAAGAAAAGAGCGCATTTTATGTTTTACAAGATTTTGGTAAAATTATACAAGTTGTAAAATACAGCTTTGGTAAAGATCTCCTAGTAGGACATACCATTTATAATAAAGTTATCATCATGTACTGTTGATTGCATGCAATTGAACCACATGTAACTTTTTATTTCTTCTTTAAGGAGGGCACAGATTGTCACTCATGCAGAAGCAATAATTATTAAAGATGTCTCTTAACATTCAAATGGAATGTAAAGCGCTTTTTTATTGCGCAACCAATGTCTTCTTGTGACGATCTTCTTTTAAAAATTTGGGAAAGTGTACAATATTTCGTCAAGTACCCCAACTTAATGAGCTTTATAGTTGCCTGCAAATGCACGTGGTAGTAAGCGAATCAAAAATTCTTCATGTTCCAAGTGGAAAAATGATTATAGGAAGCTCGTCGTGGGTCATGAGGTTTGATTAGGTAACTCGGGAAAGTACTTTTGATATTATGTCTAATGTCTAGCACACATGCATTTTAGATTTGCCATTGATAACCAGTAATTAATATTCCACTTGATTAAACTTTTTATCGCAAGCTGGATAGTTTGTACGAATAAATATGAAGAAATAATCCGCATTTCATCATAGCCAATTATCTGGAACTCAGTTTAATTTATGAAGTAATCAATATCAATGTGTTATATCTATATATCTGAGTGTATGATCTTGTGATGAAATTCAAACATTATAATGATACGTGTGTACACACTGATAAGAGTTAATTTACTTGTGTATAATACGAGATTAAAGGCGCGTTACGTATCGATAAAATTGTTCGAGCTATAAATACAAGTATGCTTATTATTATGTTCTTTTCATAGTTAATTAAATTTACTTCAACGGTCAATGGTTTTAGTAAAAAAAAAAGTGAACAGAAGCTTTCACTTGCACAACGTTCCAATAGCAGCAAAGAATGTGTGAAATGTAGCCCATATAGCCAAGACAAAGACCTCTGCACGCAATTATCGTAATGGGAGGTGAAACAGAAATTTATACACTTATTCCAAATTAGTGGAGAGCATTTGACGCATGAAATAAATGTACAAACATTACAGCAAAGCAAGAGTTGAATTTTATGCTAATAATGAGGTTTGGCTCTTAGCTTGTAAGTAAATCAGCAGTTCATGTTTTTTGAAGCCTATGATTACCTACATGTATAAAAGTTAATAAAACGATGCACATAATGACAAGGAATTTCACAAGTGTAAGAAAATCGGGACTTTGAAAAGTAAAAAAAAATGTTCCAAAGAGGACACAGTTTTAGTTCTATGCTCCATACGAGAATACAGTAATCATTGTAATGCATCATCATGTAATTTTAATGATGGGAATAAGCAATGGTGGTGCTCTCTTTATTTTGAAATTATTGCTATTATTATGCTACTAGCTCCCTACTCAATGCTCGCTCACTCAGCATTTATTTAAATAATTCGTTGCCAGATAATAATACAGCGATTATATTAAGCTATCAACAATACCCTAAAGTTCACTCACTCACTCTCAATTGTTCCACATTATGCGTTTTATATGGAGAAAAAAAAATCCAATAGAAAAAATATATATACGCCTGTACATCATAGTAGTCATGCCCCATAGCTGTGATATTGCAGCAATAACATAATAGAAATAGAATGAAGTTGATGAGAAAAAAATAGTCCAGGAGTTGTCGAGGGGTCCAACACTTATTGCCTCTCTCTTTCCAGTCAGTGAGTGTGTGTCTGTGTCTGTCTATGTGTGATACCATTCTGCAGTGTTCCTCTTTTTCTCTCTCTCTCTCTCTTTCTGTATGCTTGCTCCAACAAGACGATGGGAAAGGGAAAGAAAAAAGAGAAAAAAACTGCTTGAACAAACCTATATTGCCCCTGCTTCCAACTTTTCTTTCCTCAGTCTGAACTGAGATGCCCTTGTCGACTGCTGTTTTTCTGGGAGTCCAACTCTTACTACTAGCTTCTTTCCAAAAACAAGTAGTATAAAACTGTGTGAGGAGAAGAGGAATCAAGCCAGAAAGCGTTTATCGCATCGTGCCCTATCTCTCTTCAGAAGCTGAAAATTCTTCTTGGATGGCTACCTAAAATACACATGGAGAGGAGAAACTTTTAAGTCTTCGTTTTTTACTCTTCTACTACTACATATTATGTTAGTAGCTACCACACATTTTGTTCCTTGTTTATAATCTCAAAAGCTCAGCTTACAAATCTATAAGTTACGGCACCATAAAAAACCAGGCTTTAAATACATTCATACCGAATCCTGATAATACTCTTACTTCTCATATAACATTCTACTTTTCTAGAAAAGCACACTTGGCACGGATGGGGCAATGCAATAGCGTTCGTGTATGGCGTTAGGAGAGGGGATACCTTTTTTATGTACGTTCACCCAGACATACATACTGATATCGCGGTGAGGCAGGGGCATCAACAGCAACCTCAACTCATGAGAGAATGAGATTCCACTGCTGTGTAGTTAGCTTCGCCAGATGAGCTTTTCTCACCACGTCGAAGAGGAACATTTTGTCAGTAGTAAAGCAGCTGTCGACCAAGACGGTTCTCGTCAGTTACGCTCACCAAGCTACCACACACATTGTGCTCGTCCTCGTGCGTGCTCTTTTCCCCATATAGCTTGCTCATTCCATTGTATTTTCAATTTACGAAAGAAGGGGAGAAAGAAAGAAAGAAAAAATTGTTTTACATTCTTGTAATATTCGTCATTCAAAAAGAACTAATGTGCGTGCAAAATAAAATAATATATGATATTTTTTACTCTACAAGTCCATCGTACACAAAATGTATTGTATACTGGGAATGTTGAAAATGAGCAAAAATAAAATCATCTAGAAACCGAAATATAATAATAAAAAGGACGTGATTGCATTCTTCATGTTTCCAGTGACGTTGTCAAATTGTCAACTGCTTCTTGTGTGAGCGAATAACGTTTGTGGCGAGAAGAAACAGTTTGCACACAAAGAAACGTGGAATCAAGTTAAACGTGCTTTTTCCCACACTATTTTCGCAGCTTTATCTCAACTACCGGCTTTTTTCTTGCATATTCTTCAGATATATCTCTCTCTCTGCTTGGCTGTGGTTTTACAAAGTCATAGCTTCCTACATTGTTCATTAATTACTTTTCGGGAGTTGTTTTCCCAAGTGTTATATAACTATTGCTATTAAACTGTGTTCTATATCTGAATAAAAAAATACTGATATATACATATATATTCCATGCTATATTAGTTTTTGTGGTTATTTCAATTATCACCTCATTACTCTGCGTATACATTTGCAGACCGAGAGACAAATAAATCTGTTCGCTTCTGTGTATACTTATTATCAAAATTGCTAACGAACACGAAACGAAGTAAGCAAATACGACAAATCTTGTATTGACACTAGTGCAATTACTACTCTACGTACACAGCTTTCTTTTGCCCATTATTTATTCTCATAAGCTGCCATACAAAAAGTAGAAGTAGTCTTGTGATCAACATCGTCATCATCGTCATTATCCTCGGGTGAAAATTTGAGCACATCATTATCCCAAGGAATCGATGTATGTCAAAAGTGTGTGTAATAATTTGATTCGGTAATGGCAAAGACGTTCTGACGATACGCATACAAGAATCTCTAGCATAATTGTCATTATAGTGTTGCTGAACAATAATGGGAGAGACATATGACATGATGAGCGTTATATGAAGTAATTGTGAGCAAACACAACAAATTTTGGTTCTAAGAGTACTGCTATCACAGAAAATAATAATAATAATACAGTTTGTCGTGGACAGTGTTAATGAAGAGTATATGATGACAAGTTGATTTTCCAACAGCGGAAATCCAAATGCGTCGCAATTTATTCGATGATACATTTTGATATCAGTGGGAACATTTGCATAGCTCTGGAATTTGAGACCGGCTGTCTGTCCTTAAAGAAGAACATTTGGGAGTTTTGATGCTTGGTGACATACACGTGTGTTGGAACGAGAGCAAGCGCCGAAATCATCATAATTATAATGATAAGAAGACATTCTCCAGATAGCTTTCCCATTCGGCTTAAATATTTTACTAGACTCTAATTGTAAAGCTTAAAATATATACATGAACACTATTTATACTACTCTCATGTTCCACTTTTATAAATTAAAAGTGGAGTAAGTGCAACGTGTATATGTCTGCTTGGAAAAGGAGACGGATCTATAGTTAGATTCCATCGCAGTATTATATACGTCGTTTGTGATGGTAGAAAAGTTCATTAGCAATCTTAATTAAAAACTGAAAAGAGTGGGAGCACTAATAAAGTCCTGCTCGTTCTATAAAAACACGTTGCCGATATATATTTTCTCTCTCTCCCATAATAACGTGGCGTAGAAGATATATATTTATACAAATGTACGTATGATAATAAAGCACTACGAGAGTGTACGAAAAGACGGTTTGTGAGACTTGGAAGGAAGGAAAAAGAGTAAGCAAAAGAGAGACAGAAGAGAGGGAAAGATTGTCGCCATAATATTATCGTCATCATCACCCTCATCAACAGGATCGTCGTGTCTTGCCGTTGTTGATGGTTTATTCTCAACGTTCCGGTTGATTCCTCAGTCTCACTAATGAATTCACTGTGTGTATTGTATCCACGGAATATATTTGATTACATTTCATCAGAGGAGTTCTCTCCTGCTGTCATTCATCCTGTGTGACGTTTCTTTTACCTAACGAATTCGAACGACATACTACACTGTTGTTGTACTACTACTACAACTGCTCATCACTGTGGTGTCTAGTGTGTCTACATATATTATTCCCTGATATCAGCCTGCATTTTATTTACTCCAAGCTGCAACCTCAAATTGGATCACTGGCAGAGGAGAGAGACACGGTAATCAAGTAAAAATGATAATAATTATCATTATTATATTATTATTAAATGCATGTATACTTAGAATTCCCTTCCTATCTGGTGCTACTACCTCCAAAAAAACATATAAACATGGATATGCGTGTGTAGCAAAAAGCTGTAGATATAGATGATGATGAGAATATGAGAAAGTATATTTTATATATAGGTATCCAGTTTTAATTAAAAGTGGCATATATGCATACTACAAGTGGTAAGTAGATAGTTTCTTGGGAAGGAAGGCAATAAAAGTCTAAGGAATTGGAGGAGAGGGCGCCATCGCCATATATTAGCTCTTTGCTCAATTTTGATTAAGTTCAAATAAAATATTTCCAATAAGCACGCAGTTCCAGCAAGTTAATGAAAAGCATTTTCCAATATATCCAGGGAAAGGCTCGACCGCATATTTGTTTTTGATTGTGACGTTTTTCTAGGGAATGATGTGATGGTATGTCTGTTGAATGCTTACCCTCCTTTCTATAAGAATATTAATTATGTGAAAAGGTCTAAATAATAATGTTACGTGTGTTTTTTAATTAGTAAGGCTATTATAAAACTACAAAAATATAGCCAAGTTTCATATCCGTAAAAACTTGCTAGCATATATAACAAACTGCTAAAAGAAGTAAGGATCTAACATTGGTTCCATATTATATTCCATAATATAGTGAACTATACAAGCAAAATCATTGTCAGAGATTCCAGAGAATAGCACAGCCACCCTAAAAGAAGAAAGTAATTAGGATTTTCCATTAATAAATTAACGACCCGAGCCAAGCGACTACTCGAAAAAAAACCAATTAAAACTTTCGTTTCTTTTTCTATTCAACTCAGCAGCAGCAGCGAACCTAGCACAAACATCATCATCATATAAAGCAATTCAACCTCCATTTCAGAAATGAGATGAGAGTCATCATCTTTCGCATGTTTAGGGATATAAAAAAAATATTGTGGATTACTAGACGGTATAATGAGTTGTTTCTATTTCTATTTTGTTACGGATGGATACGTGCCTTATGGGTTATTTTGAGTATCCGTCCGTCGCCGTCCTCTCTCTCTCTCACGACTTATTTCAACTAAGGCCAGTACGAGCGTTAAAAAAAGATATTAATAATGTCTTAAGCTTCCTTGCGCTACAACATTCATATCTCCTAAGCTGATATTCCTTTATCATCACACTGTAATGCACACAATTAGAAATGAACACAGAAAAACACTTTTCTTTTGAATCAATTTTTAATTGTGTTTATTATTAGACTGTGTTTGTTATATTTTCAATTATAAAGTATTTATAAATAATTATATCATAAACGTTTATCATGGTCGTTAGAAAAAATTACTTTAAATAATTTTTATCAGCAAGTATTTTCCCAAACATGTTTGCTTTTTTATTTCAGCTTTAATAAAGCTTCCTCAAACTTGTAATAAGTCATAATTGTACGTAATGTGTTGATGCGATATAACTTATTATTATTACCCTTAAACCTTTAAACTCCGAGAGCGTATTGCAGCACTACTACTGGTAATAAAACTTGCCCTATCTTAAAGTATAATCACCCACTACTACATTATTACAGTGAGTATATATACATATTATAGGAAGTCACAGTAGTACAGACAGAGTGTGTATAGGTACGTACATAATATTATTATTACTCACAAACACTTACACAACCATTCCGTCATTATCATGATACAATAACTCTCTCACTCATCGTCAGTTCCACTATATCCACTCTGACAGGATCTAGTTTACAAATTTTTAATTAATGATTAATCATTAATTAAAATTAATTGGCTTGTGAAAAACTCTTTTCAGATAGCTTTAGTGCAGTAAAAAATGCTAACAAAGTCAGGCGAGACGCTTTTTGTTGTGCCGTAACAAGCACAAAGAAAGAAAGGATGGAATGATGGAATGGAGAGAATATAATAATAATTGTGATAGGGGAAATATGCAGATACGAAAAGGATATATACTCACACTAATATGCAACATTATATTATTAGGCACCCATCACCGACTACATGCATACATCCACATATATTCACTTAAATTGCAATGACAGCAGAAGCTGAAGTTATACTCTGTTGGTATACAAGAGTACTTACTGCCTCTATTTTATTTTTATTATTGCCACGATTATTATTATCTGCATGCATGAAATGGTTTCAGGAGTATTGGCAGCATCAGCATCCCAGAATATCATTATTTTTATCGAATGTCAAAGAGCAGCATAAAAAAAAGGGAATTCTTCTTTCTAACTAGCAGCACAGCAACCACTTACCACTTCTACGTACACAATTTACCAATGCATATGTATACATTATACATACATACCGATGCATACAAGTCTTCCGTATTGTTGATTGTCGACCTACTGGTATACCTGAGCTAATAACTTTTAGCCGTTTACCTTACTACAAGACGGATCTCACCCTATATATTTCAAACATTTCTTTCGGATGCATAAAAAAGAGATTGTTTATTGGGATGGTATGTATTTTTATTATACGTAGGGATTGAATCAAGTACACTCTTTATATACATAACAATATAAAAAATACGTAGGTTACTTTGTAATACAAGCTTTTCATTAGGCTGTTTTTTCCATGTTCTATATTGTGTTACATTATAGTTATATATGTTATTCTATATTTTTATGGATGTATATTCTATTATTGTATCGCTGGCTGCATGCTGCTACTGCAGAAGCCAAGTTTTCTGGTCTGTTTTAAAAGGACGAAAAAGTTGTTTTCTTCTTGTTTTCTGCAGGGATGTTGCTTGCTTGCTACTTGGTAGCCTGTCCAGAATAATAATTGATATTTCGCTAATTAGCGAGTCAACAGAAGAACTCCACCAACGGATTTCTTTCTGTGCGAGTCCAAACATATCTTGCAGAAACAAGCAGCTTTTTTGCTTGTTATTTTAACCTACCACGTTGCTCATATTATATCACTATTATTGTTGCACATCATGTTTTTTGTTGTAGTAGTTTGGCTTTTTTAGCGAAGAAAAGAGATTGTCGTTCGTAAATTAACGTGTGTGTAAGCACAATCATCTATAATATTACTCTGTAGATGTGTCTTTGCAATAATGCATACCTACATTAATTTGTTGCTAGATATAAAATGATGATGAGAGAATCCAAAATGAATCTACTTGTGTGGACACGTTTGGCATGAAGCTTTGTGAAATTGCTTTTTGAGTTGACAGCTATCCTTATTTCGTCTCATTACATGACACTTTAATCGATACAAAATTTTGCTTTGGGCATATATAGCACTATGTATGGTTTTTTTTGTCCCTTTTTGTCATCATGATCATCAACCATTTAGTACAATTGTCACATGGTAAAAGTGCAACTTGTTAATTATTGCTGTCACAATAATTACACGAATGTACATTCACCAAAAAAGTGATTTTTATGGGACCCCAACTATTCACTGCACCTTTTAAGTGACGTGATGAATACACTTTTTTTTTTATCTCTATCTGGCATAAAAATAAAAATATGTTTAGGGAATTTACTACCACTAATGGCTTCATGTCAGTGACACCACTACTTAAAGATGCTATTAAACCAAAGTGTGATAGCATTGCTATAATTCTTTAGATTACCCACGTCTCTATAGATGACCTATTTGATTGTAGTTTCTGGCGTGGACATATTTTGCTGTACAAAATGAATGTGCAATAATTTGATATTGATATGAATTCTTATGATATTTTGCAGCCCGTTCTAATTGCAAATCTTCTGGTTTTTTATGTATATATTTCAGTTGTACAAACAGGACACGGAAGCACTTTGCGCAGAGTCGTTTTGTTGACCATAAAACGTCTTGTTATTGGCCGGATATGCATTAAAAGCATGAAAGTAGAAGAAAAAACTGGACCTGGTAGTAAACCACATTCACCAGTTACGATTACAAAAACAATCCATTTGAGTGTGCTCCCGGTTGGATGACTGTACTCTGAGCATTTTTAATGTAGCATGTATTTTTGTCTACGTGAAAAAGATTATTATCATTGTAATAGCAAACATTCGAGTGATTCAGGTAATTGTTAATAGGTGATATCAGACTCGTGAGAATTTTACAAATATATCTCTACATGTTACATGCACATGTATGTATGACTGCTGATTAATACAAAAAAAAAAACGATTGGATTGTTGTTCAGCTCATTATTTCATTCTACAACGACAAGATGGATACGTGCAGCAGCAACCACTCTTTTTCTCCAAACATCTGCGCATCAACAAACAACATCCAGGTAAGAAACGGTTTAAATAATGTTTACTATAACGCGCATATTATGTAATGCTACATTGCTACATACTATTTAGCATCAATTAAAGCCAAATGCCAATGTCAAAAAACACATGCTTTATAAGCATCCCATCATCTCATTTGAAGTGTCAAATCAAATTTTCTCTGGTTGCCAAAACCTTGAGAAGAGGCAGCATCATTTTCATTCATTTATCTTTTCCTTTGCAATTTTTTCGTCTGCCTTTTTTTAAGAAGGGGCTCCTCCCGCAGCGACATAATAGTGCTAATAATAATGCGCCAGGGTGTCAACAGTAATGGCTTTGATATTATATATATTATGTTGTTCTTCATTGTGAATGGTATATATGTATTTACCTGTGCTCTTGGAAAATCTCAAGAATCTTCATACACAAACATATAAAGCATGTGTTTGCACGTACAAAAATGGATTTATGCGTAGGCCAACTCAATTACAAGCGCGCATTCTGTCAACCCAACATGACATGGTATTATTTTTGCTTTTAAATTTTTGCATTAAAATGCACTTAGGTTTACGATTGAACTAAATACGGATAAGCTGTGTAGACTACCACAGGGTATTGTTCAAAAACGTAGTCCTGCTGATTCTAGCGCGTATAGCTTGCAACACCATCAAGAGCATAGTGCCGGGAGAGAAGAGCGCTTTAATGACTGTCATTAGCCAAAAAGTTGTAATGACTTCCCGTTAAACTCACTACTACCCCGAGCAATATATATATAGCGATATGAGTTTGTCTTAAATGAGTGCCAAGAAAAGGCAAGCATACATGTAAGAAACGTTCTACTCTTGTGCATGCACATACTTTATTCCTAAAGTACTATCATCAGACTACCGACCGACAGCATAGTTTCTTGCCGATAGCTCTCTGAATGTTTCCATCATTATGATGATGGCTGTGTGGAGGAAATTTGCATTTGTGTTCAGGGACTCTTGATGATGATGATAACAGTTTAATGTCGATTCAGCTCAGCTCGTAATCTGCCTCGTTTCTAGAATAATATCGGATATCACTTTGCTAAAATTATTTATTGTAATGGTATGTGGCTCTATAAGTTTTTGACAAACTCATTAGACATTCTGCTTTTATACACCATGGCGCAATATGTGCATACATGACATGCATGGTTTTGCGCTATCTAGATGACATCAACCACCTTGGCACCTGGCACACGAATTTTCCTTCAAGAGTTCCACTCTAATCGTAAGTGATGATTAATGGAAGTGTAATGCTTGTTTTATAGCGTTATGAATTACTTATTATGTATGTACAAGCAGTTGTAAGTTAAGTGCACAAGAATTTTTTTAGTGTTCTAAATTTGTCAAGTGAAAGAGTTGAAACAAATTATAAGCGCAATAATACACTTACGAAGCGACTTTTTTCACTAATGTACGAGTAGTAATGTTTTGTTAGATGCAGTATAAATCTTCCGATTGGGACAATGATCGTAATGGAGTTAAAGTAAGTAGCAGTGGCAGTGGTGGATGACAAGTGCTCTCTGTCAGTATAATGGGAAAGGTAGGAAAAGAGAAACTTTTTACAACACAATTCCTGAACCATTACTTTCTATTCCAACTTAACGGAGGATAATGGTGTAGGGGTAATAATGATCATTTGGAATAGTCCTAAAATAAAAGACTCCCTTGAGAACTGAAGGAAGAAGAATAAGAGAGATGAAGATTGGGAATGAAATACTCCGCCGAGTAGTCCGGAAATCAAGCTTCTTTGTGGTGATTCTGATGGCAATGATGGTAGTGGCGGTGGTGGTGGAGTGGGACGATGAAGACGACTTGCCTATACGAACTCTGGACACGTACATGCTATACGTATAGAGATAAAATACATACACATTTTGCTAAAGGACAGAAACAAAATACGAATGAGAAGAAAGGAAAACGAAAAGAAAAAGACACTCAAAAACATCACCGTCCGAGAAAGAAAAAGAGAAAGGTGGTGCACAGCCAATTCTGTGAGAGGGGAAAGCAAAGCAAGTGGTGCAGGTTTGCTCCTCTCTGTCTGTCTGTAGTGGTATTATGTGTGTGTGTACAAATTTGTCCTGCGAAAGATATATAGCATGAGGGTAAAAAGAGAAAGTTACTTTTAACTTAGATTGTGACTTTTGTAATTTACTTGTACTGCCTTTGCTACGCTTTACTGATGGCCAAAGAAAAAAGTTTACGATTTCAATAGTGTATAGGTATAAATAGAAAGGGACAACATCGTACTTATATTTATAATAATATGAAGGTATGTCACATATCAACACAGCATCGCTATAATATTCCCTTTAACACAAACCTGGAACGTACATTTACTAGGCACATGATAGAAAAGTTTGGTCATCTTCATTTCCGAATAAGATGCCTAATGCCTTTATTTTCGATCTCCGCCTCCTGCTACCTGTGTACTCTTTTATCTTGAAACGCAAAAGGAGAAAATGAAATGTCTCTGCTAAGAAGTAAGTTTTTGTGATGCAGGCTCCCTCCAGCAGTTTATTTTATTTTGAAAGTAGTGATTCCTATTTAGATGGGGCACCACCACCACCCACAATAAATCACTTTCAGTACAAACTCAATGAGTAATTTCCAGATAAAGAAGAATGAGAATCGAAAATTTAACCACTAAGGAATACACCTAATTATATGACTTAAATTACAGACAAATTACGAAATGATATTTTTATGTGACAGCAACGCGTATTAACTTTTATTTGCTCTCTATACCTCCAACGTCCATTTGGGAGGCTCCAGGATGGCCATATCTAAAATTAACACAAGTTGAAGAATAGAAAGGGAGAGATGTGTACATTTTCGTTTAATTTTGTATCACTCATAGTTTCATTGTTCAATAGAGGTAAGAGTGGCGACCTTGACTCGCTTGAGATTATTTAGTCCCACACATCTTTGGACTCGTGTGGTATTAACACTTTTGAATTCGGTACTATCATTCATGCTCTAGAGTCTGAAAAATCTCATTATCATAATCCGTTGCTTATAAATATGCACGTGGGTGAGCATTGAGTAAGCATCCATTCTCAGTTTGCATTTGTACTATTTACAATCTCATCTTTCATGAAAGCCTGTGTGATATGATAAAGCCTCAATGTTATAAATTCACGGAAGCAAATAAATTAATATTTATTTCTTAATCATTTTACTCTTATCGCAAAACGGCAAGGGCACAGGAAAAGTTTTCTAATTTAATCCACAACGATAATATACAGAGTGGTAATTAAGGTTTTACTTACCATTGATAATGCTTTTTAACGATATTTTTATATTAAACTGATTGCTAATTAAGTGTGCGTATGTATGCACATACACCCACGCAAAGAATGTTTTGGTCATTTCGCTCTGCTCCTATGTAGTATGCAGCTTGTTAGCTACATTTTCCGCACCAAAGAGCCCAAAAGGCTCAAAATGATGATTATTTCATTTTCAAGAGAAAATAAAATTCAAACAAAATGGGTACAAGTATATCATTTGCGTGCGCATGGCGGACTTGATAGTGGTAATATGGTATCACCAGAATAAAAACAACTACACTGCTAGTAGAGCTCTATTTGCCATGTTAATATTGCTTTAGAAGAACGTTTTCTTTGTAAATGAGTATGTATACATGAACTGAATGAAATGACTGGAATAGCAATCCAGTAAAATTAGTGGCTGCAGAGACGGAACCAACAACTGAGCCAAAGGAGCAGTTAAAGTTGGAGAAACGGAAATTATTTTCTAATTACAGCAGCCGTTTGAGAGAGAGAGAGAGAGGAGCCTAACTCTTCCCTCTCCGTCTACTTCTAGTACAACGACCACTGACTGCATTCCGCATTTAATCTTTTCCCATTCTGCTTGTTATGAAACAACAATAAGGGATGTTTTTCATTAAGATCTGTAAAGAAATAAAGGTTGATACGGAGTAATAGAAAGAGTCGTAATAATAATAATAATAATCATAGCATTTAGTGTAGAGGAAATGAAGTAATATTATGGATGTGGCAAAGCAAAAGTGGTGCGGTGCCACTAGCGGCGGTAAAGTCGACGGAGGCTTTTCTACTCTACTGGTCTGCTCACTTTACTAGACAAACGGGCTCAAAAGACTTACTCACAGTCAGTCAGACTACCAACAACTACCCGTATACCATCATCATCAGCATTTTCAGCATCAAAGTGATGCACTGTGTGCAATAGCAGTTATCGATAGTGGTGGCAGTATTAAGCCTCCTGTTTTAATAAACTGGCACATCATCATCAACAAGGGAACTTTTTAGCTTGACTCTACGTGTGTAATAAATGCATGTATGTAGTAATAGAACTTCAAAAGCCATCGTAAAACTAGCTAAACTACCTAAATACTACATTCATTAGTACATTTCTTACAAATCACCATTTGTTCAATGTCTGGTAATGCATGTAAGCAAAGGCAAAATGTTACTTATGAATGACTGAATGAATGTCGTAAACTGAAAAGAGTCAACTTTACTATTATTTTGTAGTTTCCGAATATCCCTTCATAGCATTAAAAGACGTGAGTCTGTATGTGTGTTGTGTGCAGTAGTAGTAGAAGAAATGTATGTACTTAAAATATCCTTACTTGGATGCTTTCTAAACATCATAATAATATTATTATAGAATCTGAGTTCTTCTTTTCAGCTAATAGTAATACAACTTCTGCTTCAAATAACTTGTATGTGCCTGCTACTGACATTGCTCTTGAAGCAGAAGAAAGCTGGAGACAAGCGAAAACTCTATAAAAAGAGAAGGTTTGTTTCAGCTTTTAGCTATGCGGCAACACAGTAGTAATCACACACCAAAAATGGTGAGGAGCATATATAGTGTTGGTGGTGGTTGTTGGCCGATTGTCGTCTCAAGCGAAACTCTGAGGCAAAAGGCGTTATATTACATGTTGAAACCAGCAAAGTGGAGAGAGGGAGAAGAAGAGGAAGAAGAAGCAAAAACATCACTTGGAATAACTTAATTAAGAAACTTAATTTAGCTGTTACGAGGACAAGGAATTTTCTAAGATTAAGAAATGAAGGAAATGAGGCAGTTATTTCGTAGAAAAGTCCCCGGTCGTCTTCTTGTGTTTACCAGTGTAAAAGATGTAGTATTTTTACTTAAAAACTTGCTGGTCGACTAAAAGAAGAGAACATTTCTTTCCTCTCGGGGAAAGATACATTGCATTGGTATGCAAGCATAACACCACTTCATAATGAGCTTATATATAAATACATAATATAGCGTGGTTTGTAATACCACACAATTTAAAATGAGAAAAACGGTACATAATACAATATTAGAACGTTGCAATCTATTTCTTTACATTTCTAAACGATGTGTCAATTATATGAATAAACGTGGTATGCGGAACTATATTAGTAATTGAATGGACGACACAAATCCTTAAGGGAGGGTAGCCGACCATTAATAGCTAAACATTAAGTATAATTGACAGCCTCATGCTTTTTATTCATTCCAATAATTCAGCCGTAAGAGTAGCCTGGAGGAATGCTTCCAATTTGTAGAGGAAGCTTTTGCTTTCCAATGTGCACATCTAAGATCCTTCCACCAGATTTTCATGTACGGCTCATTGAAACATGACGAGCACTTATGGAGAACGAAACTAATATTATATATTTTTGCCATGAATAGATCTGCTGTTCTCTACTTTTTTTGCAGTGCTCACTGAGCTGGAGAAGGAGTAAGAGTGAGAACGATGTATAGGTAGCTGTGTTTTTCTATAAACGAACCTTTTTTTCGGACAAGGAAAGTCTTTGAAAACGACGACGATGAGGATGTCGGAGATGTCATGATCATGTAATGATGACGACGACGAGAAGGAAAAGAAAGGAAAGAAAACTGTAAGGACATCGAATGACACTTAGTCTCCACGAATGCCCACTTTTCATGCAATTAAGCTCGATACAATCGGCAGATAACGAAGGACCGTTAAGAGTTATTTCGTTTAATAGATCCGCCCTTTAATTTGTATTCTTCACTCAACCATCCACTATATATACCCTTACAGATTGATATATGAGTACATGCCTGCCTGTCGTCTTTTCATCTCTTTCTATGTGTGTCTTCTTTCTGTTGACTCTTCAGCAGGCAGTGAAAGAGTGAGATGCTGTTGTTGGTGGTGAAACCGAACATGTGCTTCTTTCACGCAAGCAGAGCAGAGATCCTCCAATTAATTTCCAATCTATTGCATTCCTAAATTACAACACTACCGCATTCACTACTGAGAGAACGAAACACTGACTCATTCATCCAATCACTTATACAATCTTTCTTCAGCCATTCATTTACTTATTCCCTCATTCTGTTTTTGTAAATTAAAGTGTTCTTCTTTCACAAATTCGACGTACATTCTCAATGCCACTTTATTACATCAAGCTCATAGGTATACCTACTCAATAACATCATGTAATAGTAGTAGTGTTGTACGTGTAGAGTGGAAAAGTATACCTGTGTCATGTGTGCTGTTTATAGTACACAAAAGCAGAAACTCTTGCAAAGATGAGCCACAGCCACTTATTACACGCTTCAAAAGATAAATGCATATCATGCAAGTTTCTTCTCACCCTGATGATGTTCTGCATTGCATTGTAGTTTCGTCTGTAAGTGTGTAATTTGATTTTGTCAAGATTCATATAATGAAGGAGATATATCCACACTCAGTTTTGAAGTGTTTACATTGATTGAGAAAACACCCATTTTCAAGAAAATTCATCAAGGCAGAGCGAGTAAATTGCTTTCATGTTAATTAGTAATTAAAATTGTGGACAGCAGCGGGGGAACAATAGAGTAATATCTGAATGTTAATTTAAGCCGGTTTTGTAATTTTGGGGGCGACACGAGGACTACTATAACTACTCTCAGGAACGTTTATTGGATGAGCAAAGCAGCAACAACAACAACAACAACAAGACTCAAAACGGTACAAGCAGCAGCAGCACCAAGACGAAAAAGATTTGAAATAGAAAATAGGGAAAAGTGGGAAACGAAGTTTCAGAGATACACATGAGCATGCATCATGGAGGTGCATTTGCACGAAAGGGAGTCGTAGAGAAGACTCTCTTTGTCTGGTCTAAATACATAAGGGGCTCTTGTTCTGGGAATATTGGTACATTGTGTGCTGGTGTTGCTCTCTCTGCCAGTAGTAGAAGACCTCATATGAAACTGCCAACTACTACTACCACCACCACACTATTATTACTACTACTGGAAGAACTTTTTTCCACGTTTTTACGTACACTACTACTAGTACAGCTGCCGGTGATATATAAGCTTTTATAGATATAATAATGATGGTCGTTCTTCTTAAATTAAATTCTCGCATGGTTTCCTTTCCAAACCCTCACACATTGCCAACAGAAGAACTTTTTCTCTATTTTCACACACAATACATACAGAAAGGCACACGCATATTCCCCATATAAGATTGTCAAAATGCACATGTGCCATATAGAATATAATAATAATAATATGTCGTGAATATACGAATGTTTTATATGTAGACGAGAGTTGGATGGAATGCATATTTGTAGCAACTGAAAATTGGTTCTTGAGAGATGTTCTCCTCCTATCCTCTTGCTATCACTCATGTGGATATTATAACTTTGCAAGGGATCGTCGTCATCTCTCCTCCTCGCGTCAGCGATTTACTACTACTACTAGTACAACAGCTATAAGAATTACAACTTTGTGAATTTGTTGCTTGCATTCATGGTGCGATATTATTGCTGGTTGGTCCTATTAAATTACTACATTTCATTCATTCATGTAACAGGATGAAAAGGTGTTCCAAGAAATGTGTTGAAGAGCAGGGAGATGAAAGGTCATATTACCTAACGTCAAAACGAACAGAGATACATCTTCCTTCATCCTTTATTTATAAAGGACTCTGTATGCATACATGAACGTGCTCCGAGCAAATTGTTTAATATGATTCTTCTGATAGATTGAATAATACCCACTCAAAGCCATGTCATAATTTCCAGCCATTTAAGTCTTGTCAACTGTGGAAAATGATTCTTTTATTCAACTTTTATTGAGTGCTCCATCACCATCGTCATCATCATCATCATCGTTCGTTGTAGCAATAAGCGACGACAAGCACAAGAGCAAAATGGAAGACGATGGAATATAAAAAAAGTGATGGAGTGAGAAGGAGAGAAAGAGAGGTTATTGAAAAAATGGAGGTGAACGAAGCATAAAAAGAAGATGATTGAGGAAACAAGGAATTTGTCGGTGATGTGATGATGACGACGATGATGATGATGCAGAGGATGTAATATGTTGATAGTTGATGCTGAGGATGATGGTGATGATGAAGGAAAGAAATGTAGTAGTAGCACCACCACCACCACAAGTAGGAGACGAAAGACTGAATTGATATTGAGCTTTTGCTCCTCTTTCCTTGCACTATCACTCAACCTAATAATATTCTTGTTGGCCCTCATCATCAAATCGTCATCAACACATCACCGGCCTGTTTTTACTTTCCTTCATATTATATTGCTGGTGCGGTGGTGGTCGGGAAACGTTGGTGGCCTGGCCGTCGTCGTATATTTTCCTATTGATGAGGATGATGATGACGCTCCCAGGAATGTGATCTTCATGATGCTCTATATATAAATTCAATCCAATTTCCTTTGCAAAATCCCTTCCCTGTCTCTCTCACTGTTGTATGTGCCTCCGTGAGTTTATAACTTGTTGTGTGAGTGAGAGCTAGAGAGATGAGATATAAATATGTTTGCTGCTGGTGACAAAAAGTAGATTGTTGGATGTATAAGAAGAAATGGAAAGAGTGAATGCAAGTATTATTATTATTGTGATTCCTAAAAATGCACATATTTTAGTGGCATGTTTTCTTGCTTATAAAATATATGTACAATGTGTGTATGATTAGATATTGACAGCTTCTTCATGATGACTCCCTCTCCTTGTACTACAAAGAAGCAGTCAATATTATTAAAAGAAGAGAGCCATGTCCCACGTTATGATGAGGAGTACTTTTTTAGCTTCAGTTTTCTACTCAAGCCTCCTGTCTTCGTGCCTTGTCATGTCATCATCTTCTTGATCATCATCATAGCAGCAGATCACCAACATCATCACCATCTCTTCTTCTCGTGTGCCACAACCACTAGTTTTAATAAAATCTCTCTCTTAGAGTCACCATCAGAATACCTATTGCATCATCATCAGCAGCATCATTCCTTCTTTCATTTTCAGACTTTTATATATTTGTTATTATACTTTTCAGTCCAATATTATCTCCTGCAGATAAGGATGCCAATGATGTTGATTATCATCATCATGGCTCTAGACAAGTATTTTGATTCTCCATTTTTAGAGAGGCTTAAAGATTAATCCATTAACTTAATCTGATAATGGGGACGACGATCATTGTGGCGATGAAGATGATGATCGCATTTAGAATTTCCCAAGATCTTGTTAAAATTATGAGAGCGACATGACACGTACCACTTATTCCACCTCAATGAACGCATGAATACCAATCACTCTCTGATTCTATTATGCATTCTCTAGTAGTACCTAATCCTCATACATAATATAGTCGCATCGTTATTAGATTAGTGCCAAAGTGGAGAGAACAGTGCATGGCAGAGCACAAAATTGGCCAAATATTAAGCCGCTGGTTCATATAGCTCTAGAGCATTTTTGGTAGGTAAAGTTCAGGAACCAAATAAAGGTGAGGGAGAACAATGCATAAGCGAATCGATTTTTTAATGATGAGGGAAGATTTGAGTGAGTACGATAATGGGAAGTTTTAGATTTGTTGGACAATGCTTATATTATATGAGTATATACAAGTGGCTTCAAAACAAGTAAAAATTACATGTCGGTACGGTGTATTCGAAAGTGCTGAGCATTACTCTTTTCTTAATTTATCTTTTCACCGAAATAATAATGGATGACGGCTCAAAATTGGATTTAGGACTTTCTCACGAACTTGTATCTCTCCCTCCGACTTGTGTTCTCACTCAGGCTATTTTCAACGCGTCGGCCTTCCTTACCATTCCACAGGATTTATGCCATGCTGCCTGGTTGACTGAGCACTGAAAGATTTTTTAGGCAAAAGAAATTAAGTACCTGACTTGAAGTTTTCCGGAAGCACAGCAAAAAATGGGGTTGCCGCTAATTCATCTTGTATCGAAAATACTGGTAAACTGTGTGCGTTACTACTTTTTAAGTGATTTTGCGACACCAAAATAGCCTTTTAAACATTAAACGATTCTCTTGTCATCATTGAAAAAATCTGATGTGCACATCATTTTCCTACTAATAAAAGTTGTTGTTAAGTTTCATATAAAACATTTCTAATCAAAAGATGGTTTTCATCATCAGCAACTTGTCTCTGGCTCAAGATTATACATGGAAAGGAAAACTGGTAGAAACTTTTGAGAAGCTCTTTGTGAGTGAACGATCTGCTTGCTTTTTTGTTTGGAGTGAAATTTGACACTTTAATCAAAACTGGAGTTTAATCCAAGGATCCGTGGGAGTTAACAGTCATCACCGGGGTGCGAGATTAGATTACTACCTCTATTTGGTTTTACATGTACATACAAAGGCTAAAGCCATTATTGAGCTCTACAAGAGACGTAATCATGTCATGCAAGATTTTTTCATAATATCCTGATCATGATGATGAGTATGAGACTTGGTATTCGTATACATACACATCGTAATCACCTCCATTGCTTGTACCTACTTGAATTGTTGCGTGGAAAAAAGAGAAAAACAACCCATCCAACATCCATGCACCACACAAATTGCAGAGCTTCTTCTGAGCGTGTTGGATTGATCGTGTGTTATGCGTAATAATAGCAGTACAAAACACACAAGTGTACAAGACTTAATGCGTAACATTTCCAAAATTAAAATTATTACATACATACATCCGTGGCTAGCTTATAAATAACAACATGTAATCCTTCTGGACAAGAAAGCTGGAGCTTGCTTGTTACCAAGAAATGCCGAAGGTGTTTGTATGCTTGTACATTATATCCTACTACATACACACCATTACCGTCATCGTCATCCTCCTCGTGGGCTCGTTCGTGTGAGTACATTACACAGAAAAGTGCCACACTGCGTTTTCAAAAGGTGGCATATAAAATTAACATCGTGAGCAGTAGGGGCCGGGGAAAGCAGAAATGGGAGGGCTACCAGGGTGTATTTAAGGTGGTTGATTGCGTGAGCTTGAATAACGGAAACACATTAACTTGCTCTCTCTGATTAAGGATTAGACCAAGAACGTGCACACACAGCTCTCAGTCATACACACTTTGCTGTTGCAATAATAATAGCATGATATTATATGCCACTATGGCATATAATAAAATTCCAGTTTTAAACCAACCATAATCTAAGATTCATGTTGTGCTGAGTGCACTGACAAGAATACAAATGCAGTGAAACATTTGATTGCTACAAAGAAACCAATATTATTCACATTTCACATCACAATAACTAGACATTATATTATTACATGCACCGTAGGACTCATAGAACGATAATTATCATCAGGATCATGCTATTCCAGCTAGTATACCCATGCCACATTTAATGTCGTGTAGAACCATATTAACAGCCTGCATCATCATGGTAAGAAATTATGGTCCTTTGAAAATTCCGTTTTTCCGTGAACGCTGCTGCTAAAATACGGATTTGTATATAGTCCGTCGTGCACCTTGGAAATTCCCAGTCGTTTCAGTTGATTAATCAATATGTGAATATAATAAGTTGTAAGTGAAGGCCACCTCGATGCTTCATCCAGTTCATTATGCTTATTACTTTTATGCATTTATTGTACCTTTTAAATTTATACGATCACCATCATTGCACCTGTTTGTACATACATCATATAATATGTGCCCCTAAGTTTATAATATATAATAATTTTCAAAATGCGGTCGACTTATTTCTCAGCCCTCCGCCTTTTATTCGCGATGACCATGTGCTAGCATTAAACAGAGTGCTTCTAGCCATTATTATATGAGGCAGCAATATTGTCGTCTGTATTTTATTTATTAATATTCATTGTACACGAGTACTTTGTTATGCACGAGACAAAAGTAATCAAATATATTGCCGTATTGTGGTAGTGCAAATGTTGCTCCATTTCATTTCATTTAATCAAGCAGAGTTAAATTGCAATATTGCAAATATGTAACATGCCTTTTCCCATTGCCTTCATCAGTTACTCAATCTGGAAGTACCAACAAGGAGTAGTACTCGTCGTGCTGTTGATATCAAAGTAGATATTTGGATATTGAATCTGGAATGCAGCCGGGGCGGTTGAGGAGAAGCTCATTACTTAAATGTACACCAACAAGCAACTAAAAATATATATAGGTACGTCATCGTCATCATCATCATCGCCATCATATTACTTACACTGCTACTCCCACTATAAACTTAATGGATTTTATAGATTAAATACAAAATGCATACAACATTTCTCCTTTTCCATCCATACAACAGCATGAGCAATAACAACAGCACACTATTATTGTTGTAGTATGAGGATTGGATAGAGAGCGAGACCTTTTTAAAAGAGACCATTTTCGTGTTTTTAAGTGAATTAGAGCCATTAAACATATTAAAAAAGCGCATTTGGTCTCTCCCAATTTTCTATTATCTCGCCATAACCAAAGTTCCGCTCTTGATACTGATGATAATACATAAAACTTATACAACAACCACTACTACCGCCACCATCATCATCATCACCACCGCTGCTGCTGCGTTCGCCAGCATGGCTATCACAATCAGTATATAAGGAAGTTCTTTTTAAAGGCATAGCAAAAAAGCAAAGCCACATTTTCAATTTTGGACGGATTCATTATCGGTCTGTATCGATTTCCTTTGGTGATGGTGTGGTAAGTTGTGTGAGTGTGCAATTGAATGCATACACATATTACCCACTATATATACCTACTTGCCGTCATCATCATGATCACTCGTAATCAAAAGAATGCATTTATGTCTTGCTTCATGTAACAACACTGGTAGCTCTCCCACACATGCACACACACACACATCTTCTTTTTGTGTAGCCGTTTCCGATTTTGAACTTGCTTTTAGATTGAACAATTTCATTTTAAATGGAAGAACTAAGTAAACTTCTCTGTTGTATCAGTAGGAGAGCTGGTTACTCAAATACATTGAAAGAATGAAGAAGGAAGAATGATGATCCATTATAAAGTGTGTATTATGTAATGGGAAAGCTTTTCATATATTATAAAATCATTGTCTATCCCTAAATCTGTATCTCAATATCTATCGGTTTTATATACATACGCAGAGCATTGTGTATGTAAGGCAGAAGTAGTAGAAGTACATTAGTGATGTGAGTGAGAGCAGGTGTTTTGATTCAATTCAATAATGTCCTTATTTTATATGAATATCCCGTTGAAACTACTACTACTCCGCCTGTCTCTCTCTTGATTTTGATGATGTGGAGGAGAAGGATGATCATGATCACAGCGACCTATAATGATATGTGCACTTACACAACATATACATACATATGCTCTTGTTGTATCTACAACCTTATATATAGCTGAAAGTCCAAATAAAATAAATTGGGAATCACATAATGCTTTTAGCTATGATTACCTGAGAAAATGGAATAAATCAGCTAGAGTGTGAAGAAGTAAAGAAAATTGAGACTGTTGATATTATTTTCACACATTATAACATTGTTTTTCTCCTCTAATGAGATACACATTTCAAAACGGAATATTATTATATAGCCATTAGGGATTTACATAACACCGTAAACATAATTGATTCGTAAGCTGATTGATGGATTGATTCAAAAGAAAGCGATGCAGCAAATAACATATAAATATACTCTTATAGGTGGTTCATCCCACGATGAGTAGTATAGTTCGTTTATTTTGATAGATTGATTTCAGAAAGGTGGAGTCCTTTTTCTGGACAATTTAGAGCGAGAGAGAGAATGAGTATTTAAGTTGCTGGCGAGAAAAGCCCAGCCCTGTCCAACGGCACTAATAGCACAGCTACAAAATCAACTCGAATGGAAGAGGTGAATGGTCTCGTATCGTATAAAGCATGGATATATATGTATGTAGCTGCCACACTCACCGGCCGAAAAATAATGATAATGATGATAACAGTGTAAAAGAAATTGTCATAAAAGCGTCACATAACTATTGTTTACCAATAATGTGGTAAACGGAGCGTATGTATATGCATGCTTACTACATGAAAGGGAAAGAAAGCAAACGAAAGTGTCCGTCCATCCATCTACTCACAGTAAATGAGAAAAAAGGTTTCGGTCTCTCTCTCTCTCTCTCTCGCTTTCAACTCTGCTCATTCACTCATTCAGTCTAGCAAGCAATATGATCATTCTACAAAGTGCTTGTAGTTTTAGAGGAACAACACGCTCTAACGCTGGCGAGCAAGGTCTCGACAATGATATTATATTATGTAGAAGTAGTAAAGTAAAAAGGGATGTTGGAGCGAAGTAAGTAAAGGCAAGGCAATAATAGTAGAAAAAGTAATAAGAGCTGCCCATATGGGTTCCCATGCTATCAAAGAACACTTAGCAAGCCATAAGCAAGCACCACTGCCACCACCACCACATATTACTTTGGACGCACACAATGTGTGTGTGTGTGTGTGTTTTGTGTGAGTGAATATATTGGGTGGTGGACGAAGAAGTCTTATTATTATATGGCATCAACAATAACACAAGTGTAGAGCAGCAGCAACTCAACACAATTGTGTGTATGTGTGTTTGTACGTCGTCGTCAGAAAGAAAGTGGATTGGATGGGTGCTCCCCAAGCTTGACAAAGTTATTGCATCTGATTTAATTAGTTTTCTGTGTTCTTTTGGTCTATCTGTCAGCTTTGTGGCAACAGTCTATTTTTTAAACACTTTTATTTGAGAATGAAATATTGGAGGGATTTTGCTCAACACTACTGCAATACTGCCATGCTCTTCGTCCATTCCATGAGCTCTCTCGTCTCGACCAATTTCCCTATATTGCCTTCCAGAATGCTGCTGCTACTCCACCGAACAAACGAATGCATGCTCTATTATTATGCTACTGGAGTGCTTTGGGTTATATGGCAATAATGACAACAAAATAATGGAAAAGCTTGCATGGAATATACACATCTTTTTATTTTCTAATATAATATGCTTGATAGGACAAGGCAGCAGAGTATCTCCGAGTAATAATATATTTTATACTTACTTGTATGCATGTTATTATATCCAGTCAAACAAATAACAAAATGATAAACGATGGAGGAATATGGACGCACATTTTACAAAAAGAGCTTTGTTGTGTTCCGTTCATTTATAACGACAACATTAGAATCAAGAATGCGCACATGCACACATATAGAATAGAAGAATATTATATTGAGTTCAACTAAATGCCTTCGTTAGCAAGAAAAGTTCTCTTTTGGAGAGGTGTAGGCATCGCTCTGGTAATTCCATTTGCAATTAAATCGTTAGTCAAGAAGAGGAAAAGTGCCCTGCTGCTCTTGCACAGTGAAATGAGTAACTAGCAGAGAGAGAGAGAGAGAGAGAGAGCCATGCGAGCAAACAAAGCCGTGTGTGGCACGCCAGTCCCAATGTCTAGTTGAATTTTTACCCATTTTATTAAAATGACTTTATTCAAACAACAATAAGATTCACTCACTGGATGGTATATTATGTATATGTACAAAATCAATTGTGCACAATTATTTAAACATGCATGCCATTTATTACTTTCCGGAAAAGTGACGACCTTCCCTTCGTTATAACTCTGCAATTTTACAATTGATTTCATATAGAAATTCTACATATTTTGCGGTTTTTAAGTGTGCAGTATAGCTGTTTAGTGTTTATAGGTACCACTTGCATATTCTATATCACCGCAATCACCAAATTCACCACGAACCGCACACACAGAGTTGCTGAACAGCAGGCCGGGGCAATCGTGCGAAATACATACAATTTTTACATCACTCATCAAAACCAAAAACAAATTCCTCGAGCCGTCGCAAGATTAATTTCTTTCCCAGTCCAATGAGAAATGAATGGGTGAGTGCAGAGCACGCAAAACGTGGAATAGGGGATTGTGCTGTGCTGCTGCTCAGCTGAACTGACTTAAGTGAATGTGTGTGTGTGTGTGTGTGTGTGTGATGTGTTATTATTACTACGCCACACTAGAGTTCGACTGATAGACTGGTTACGTGTTACTGTAATTGCGTCCACATACATCCATAAAGGAACTTTCATAATATACGAATAGCCAATGCCCCGAATATACCCACTTGCTAATAGCGAGTTCAATTTACGTTGCTTGTTGGCTGCATGTCTGGTCCTATTATTGGTTTGCAAAAGAGAAGACCCCAAACGAGTAACTAGCATAATAATAATAACATTGCTGCCTTTCTCTTCTCTCCATACATAACGTGACAATTCCTCCTTTCTTTTCCCACTAACTAATGCTAATGCAATAAGAATATTATATTATGATCTTGTACATCGTTGCATGGGACTGTAGCATTCATTGTTTCCATTTCATATGATGACGGCTAATAGGGAATAAAGTGGTTTATATATGTGTGTAGGTGTGCACACTGTGATATTATTATGAGATGGAGTGCAATTGTACAATGAGTGGTGTGTAAGCAAGCAGGAACCTGTAGACAAGTAATTTTTTCTTCTTTACGTGTGTACAAAAGTGATTCCATGAGGTAGTCACAGAGCGAGAAAAGAAGCCCACATGTTATACCGTGCCAGCGTTTATAATGAAACTTATATGCAATAACAGGAGGAGTGGAGACAATGCACACTATGTGTATATATGAGTACATAAATATATATGGCTCTGTGTATGTATATACATATAATTATATATACCTCCACTAATATTGCTTCTTCTAGTATTGATGGTACAACTACTACTAAATTCCCAATTTAATTTCCTCACGGATCCAATTAATTTGAAGGTAATCGAATGTCAGAGTAGAGTTACACATAGCTCCTTTTCCTTTCTCCCTTTCTCATTCGCTCTTTCTCTTTCCCCCTTTTAATGAAAGCAGTCAGCAGCTGCAATGTGCGGATATGTGTATGAACATTTTGCTCAGTATCTCTGTCTCTCTCTCTCTCTCGTGCTCACATTCAGTTGCTGATGATGATGATGGTGGTGGTGGTGGTGGGGTAGGGATGGTGGTGATGCACGAAAATGTTTTGCTAGCAAGACAAGCAGTAGTGCTGCCAAGAAGAGTGCCAAGCCTCAGAGCCATGCACATGCAGCTTGTGTGGCATTCTATAGACGCTCAAACGGTTCATAGTAGCAGATATCTGAATACGTTTGTCCAAAAAAAATCTGCGAACAGGAGCTTTGTTCTTCTTCCTTGCTTGCTTTCATTCTGACTGACTCTGACTTGCTTCCGCACAGTACATTTTATACGATTTTTTCTCATCACACGCAAGAAATACTACTTATGTACTTTACTGCAGAACATAGTTTACTACTACGACGGAGGTGAAGTGAAGACATCGTTCGTTGACTAACAGTAACTTTACCGTGTACTCTCTCAGTCACTACTACTACTCACTCAGCTCTCTCCATTCAATAAAACGCTGCCACTGCAGCTCGTCTTTCCATTATTACAGGCTTACGCAGCATTACAAAGCGTCTTCGAACCACGTGCACATGGTTCAATATCTATGTACGAAAAAATGAGTTCTTCAACATTTCATTTTCATCGATAGATTTTCTTTCTGATTTCATATTAGCGTGAATGACGATAATAGTACCTGGGAATTGATATCTTGTACGTGCACTTGATCACTCCTCTCTTTGGACATATTTATCAACTCGTACATCTTTTAATGAAACATCAATAACTGTTTGATTGTACAACAATAGTCATATTTTTTAGAAGAGGAATTGCAACTTGGTTGATAATTTGCGTCACTTCTCCATAAACATTTCTGACCTGATAAACAAAAGCAATAAAAATAAGTTATTCATGTGCCACTGCGACTATACCAATCTTTTCAATCCATTACAGTACGCTTTATAAAGCATTCACAATGGTAAACAGAGGAATGACAACTCTCGCAACAACCAAGTGTGCACACTTGCCATCAAAATAATGCCAAAGGAAAGAGGTTTCTGCATAGGTAACAAAGTAACAATATGGGAGAACAGTTGTTTCAAGGGTGCAATTTATCAATATTATGCCTCTCGGAGAACTATTATACAATATTATCTGAATGAGAGACGTAAGAAGCAAAATATATGAGAGAAAAACCTAGCACTTATGAAAACAGACTGCTACCCCTCTCTAAAAAACCTTCAACCATTCATTACAGCGATAGAGAGACATATACATATGAGGTATAATATTAGTTGGAGTTTGTCATGTTCTGTACGCTATATTTAGCTGATGTTATTACACTGGGGTCCAGTTCTTTGTTTCTGCAACAAAGCGAACCATCATAACAGCCTCTCACACAACAACAGATTCAGAGGGGGATAAGTGCCTGCAATATGTCATTTACCTACTTATATGGATATAAAACCTGACTTTTCTTCCACTTTATTATTATTTTTAGTCACTTCCTTCCGTCACCTAATTTATTATTTTGAGCCACTATGCTGGTCCGACCTCCCTCTCTCTGACTGCTTGTAATGTTGCCGCACTCTTTTTTATTAAAGAGAAACGAGTAATCTAACGAAAGAATCTTTTGGAATCAGTCATATATTTATAAAATATATGTGTTACATCGAGCATTAGTATTTGTGTGTATATATGTACTTATATGTACTACAAACACTAAAGTAAGAAAGTGGGTAAAAGTTTTACTATGATTTTGCATGATAGTTGTTATTTATTCATTATGCTGCAGGTGACTTTTCTTTCGTACTTCGTTATAATGACCAATTTTATCAGCACATGGCGTTGTTGTGCCTGTGGTGGGGTGAAAACTTTATAATATATTAAATTTGTGCGCTCCTCTACCGCTACTGGCCTGAATAAGTGTGTAAACCGATCATTTGGCAACTGTGCACTGTGAGGAGCACGCATTGCTTCTCATGCAAAATTTGTTCCGAAAGGAAATTCGCAAGTTTAATAGCTACCAAAATACTGTAATAAAGACGGTGCAAGGGAAAGTGCTCATATTATATGTACACGAAATATATATATATATATATGTGTGTAGCGTACCAGCGGGTCTTCGCAGACCGGAATAATCATAATAATAGCAGTGGGAGCTGGAAAGGTTTCACTAGATATTCAGTAAAGTACAGCCGCTTTGGAACAGAGAATGAATGAGTCCACAATCATTATTATTACATTACACTCTAATGCATTAAATACAGTATTTACTCATAATCTTGCCGTTATCGCTTACCTAGTAGAGTGTGCACAGTCTTTTTGCAGATGGTGATGGAAACACAAGGAAAAGAGGTCGAGGGAAAAAGGTCAGATTGTGTTACGTGTATTGAATTCAACCGGACTGGAAAAATAAATTACTCAAAGTGTTCACCTCGTCGAAAATTCGAATAAGTCTTTCCACGACACAACAAAAGCGTTTTTATCAATGCTATATGCTAACTACTAACTACCATACGAAAATTACAGTTAGTGTTACGTACAAAATGGTAAATGAATGTTTTCAAGTAGATTTACAGTATGTTTTTACAAGCAGGAAAATTGTAATTTTCTGCAAAGGAATGTACATATGATATATGGCAATCGTCAAAGTATGACTGAGAGATGTAACCTTATTTTTTATTTTCTCATTTTAATCGTAATCTGACAGTAGTATTCCGGCTCCAACAAAGCAAGGGAAATACTACTAGTACACGGCTCCAACACCAAGACCATCCTCATCATCGTCGGCACAAGCAAAAATGTGTGTATTCACACAAAGTAATATGTGTTCTTGTGAGTGAAAATAAAATGTTATGCTTGGTTGGTAAGTGTTTGAAGAGAATTATGAGCAGTAATGCACCACACACTTCCATTACCATCATCATAGGCTTCTTAAATAACCCTTTTGCATGTGAATAAGGTATTACCAGAATAAAATAGGAGACAGGTGGAAACATTGCACTTTGAGCCTTGTAATAGTGAAGAAAACGGTTCCACTCTATAGGATGTTCATAATGAGCATGGTCCACTCACGACAATAACATCACTGGAGAAAAATATTGGAATGGAAAATTCTATACTGGTATATATGTACATGCCTAGTTGTATACATACATAAGTTTTGCAATCCAAATTATAACGCTGAAGAGGTTTCTTCATTTCATATTGTCTGTAATAATGTGCTTTGTATAGGTGGACTTGAATTCGACATCGTTTTTTATATTGCAATTTGCACTAACAATTAACCTCACATTTATTGTGTTGCTGCGTGTATATAGCATTTCTTATTTAATGTAAATTGCGGAGAACTTTCATTTACTTATTATTTGGCCAAGAGTGGAAGCCTGTCTCTGTTTCGTTATGAGCTATAAACGTTCTTTATGCTGCAATAACAATAATCTTCTGCTGATTACATAGGCTTAAATAATAAATTAGGAAAATGTAGTGAAATGCTTCATCATGAATTTTGTAATGAAAGTGGGAGGCCCGCATGTTGAAATAAAAATTGTGCTTGTGGCATTATCAAAAAACAGAATTAATGTATTTATATTTATGTGTGAGTAGGTAGGTATACATTTAATATTACACTTTGCGATAAAATGATGATGGGATAGACGAAGAGAGAGGGAGAGAGAAAATATTATAGTTGAACTGCATTGCATAAATAAAATGAAGTATAAGCGTCTGACCACGGCTGTCTAGCTGTGAACTGCAGGAAGGACTACGCAGTAAATAATAAAGTAAGGAACTGGTCGGTCAACAGCAGCGTCAGCCAACTCACACACATCACTAACACGAAAAGCAAAAGCATAATTAAAATTCAACAGCGACGAATGGCAAACAAGCCGAACCACTATAACACAATATTTGCAATATAGTTCTAGAAGATAAGCTACTAGTGAAACAACTGCATACACAATATTCTAACATTGTACTACCACCGCGAGCGATGTATGTGCATTTGACCCTGCGGTAAGATTAGGGCTTCTTTGATAAAAACAATAATTTACGTCTGAAATTTTGGACGCTATAGTTGGCATTATTTCTTATCAATGATTCAGAAGATAAAAATTAAATTAATAAAAATTATTAATTGAAATCGATCGGATGACGGGAGCAGTGCAGAAAGGTAATTATGATACATAACATTCTGGGAAGGTGCATAGTTTTAATTAGTCTCAAGAGAAGATGGTAAAAGTATAGATGAATGCATTACTTCATTTCATAGTTGGATGAACGCGTCTTCTTTTTGCTGTGCTGTCCGAACCGAATCTGTGCAGTATAACTAAGCCGATATCAAATGTGCGAAAAGAGTTCATTTTAACTTTGCCAAAAGGGATTTCTGCTTTTATAATAAAATAATAAAAATCAGTAATAGAACAAAGTGGTCTTATATACATTTATTTAAAATTACTTGTTTGAGATTTTCTGCGGTGGCAAATGCATACGTTTGCTGAACATTCAACAATCACAAACAACGTTGATGGTACCTCACGGGGACTTGATCATATAATTCATAATCATGATAATGTTGTATGACAAAAGGAGTGAATTGAATTGAAGCCAACCAAGACGAAAGTCAAGATACTGGGTTTATTGCAGCCCTAGTCTATTGTTGCAAATTCAAAAAATAATAATATATGTACAGCATGTTGATATTTTATGCCTCCGACTCGACCAATAACAAGAACGATGGGCATACAAATAAATATTATCTAAACGAGTATTCTTCGAATGCGCATGATAAAAGATTGAAAAAAACGAAGAGGAATCAAATCATTTAAAAAGTTGCGGTGCAACTGCTGACTAACAACGAGCTGGGAGTATGCAAATTCTAATCAAATGATTGATTGGCTGATTGACCGATTAATTTGCATGCAAATAGGTAATTTAAGATTAGTCAGGTTTTTCATATTTTAATTCACTACTGACTTTGACTATATTTTTTTTAGCTCAGAGCTCAATGTATATGCAATAAAATGTTCATATATACCTACATTTGATTTCGGGCCAATGCAAACTTGGATTATCTGCACATATTATGTCTCTGTTGACTGTTTATTCTATTCATCCACCGAAATTGCGTTATTTTTGTTCAAACAAAGTTATTTATACTTATTGAACGTTTTTACATTTTATATACTATTATTAAATAGTTACTTACTTACCTCTTGCGCCGCGAGCAAAATGCAGTGCGGAGCAATTTAATGATAAACAATAAATAGATGATCGGCTTTCTACAGGGAATTTTTATCATTTTGAGCATCCGTGTTATTAGAGGTTGATTTGTTGATTATCTAAACTAGAAACATCAAGCTTTGTACATGGCCTTGCAAATATAGTAATTGTACCAGTATAAATTTTAAAGAAAACAAATTAAGCTTTATGTTATGCTCATTAAATTGCACACACTTTAATGCGTATGCTACATCATGGTATTTAGATTTAATTCATAGCATAGTTTTGCACTTGATCATCGCGGTGACAAGTGATTCATTAATTATGCTATCACTGTTCACTGCTCTTTCATTTGAACTTGTTCATACTGCAAATAACTGCGGTTTTTTTAGTTTTACCACATTAATTAATTTATGTCTGGTGATAGCGATAAGCGCTTTTTATAGCTAAAATGTGATATCATTTTGCCTTGTGCTTGTGTGTTTTGTACATAAATACACATATAGACGCGATTTACTACCGTTTTATCAGCAACACCGCTCCTATTTAAATTCCATGGAATGACGTTTCCTGTCAAGATATTAGCCCATTACAGTTGATGAGGTGGGAATGAATGACATTTTTACTCATTTATTACGAGACGCGTTGAAATTAATAACGAGCACAATACACAAGTATCTTTCTTCACTTCCATTAAGCATAATCTGGATTGTAGATAAGAAGAAGCTTATAGCATGTATTTTTAGCCTCCAAATGATATATGTATAAGCAAACCTTATTAAGTAGCATTCATTACATTACCCAACTAATTTTAAGCCTCTACACAAATAAGTATAAAAAAATCCTTCGTCCAGAATGGATGTTCAATCAACATTTTTTTTACAACCAATTCCTGTAAAGGTCACAGAAGTACATAGATAATTTAAAGATAAGTAACAAAGAATTTTCAGCATATACATAGTTTGCTCATAATAGCACATGAACTTGTATACTACATTTTATATTTTCCCTCAAATTGAACATCGGGTTTTCCAATTTAGCATTAATTAGTAGATGACAAGTGCACTCTTAGCATGCATAAAGAAACTAACAAAACATTTTACATAAGTCATAAAATTTACTTGCTATAAAGGGTTTTTTTTCATGCGTAGACATTGAATTGTCGGCGCACTGATTTTTGTTCCACAAGCGCTTCTTCCATTTCCCTTACCTCCAATTCCAATCACATAACAACTTTTATAGCTAAAACGAATAGTATGTATGCATCGGGTGGAAACGTCGATGATTGAAGTTTGGCTATATAAAAGCAGTGTTGTTACAAGCAACTTATTCCGACGACGAAAACAACTCGTGAATCAATTCGAGTCGTGATCCTTGTCAAATGGCATGCAACCAAAAAGTATCATCATCGTCGTTCCATCAGTCTCATTATATTATGCTTCAATCCAATTACCAAAAGTTGTGTAGGTTAACCATAATAAACTCTCATTAGTTAAATTCACATTTTCTATATACGTCGCATTCACCCAAAGAACATTGTTAAATGAATATTATGTATATATACATACATATAAAAAGCTGACTAATGGCTGTGTTGTTGTTATACTTACTTTACTACAGTGGACGTTTTTTTCACATACATGACACAAATCACATTGGAGTAAAAATGAAACTGTCACCCAAGCTTTCTGCCGTTGATGAGGATGATTCCTCATTCATTCACAGGCTTATTCAGTACAAGAATTTTTCTCGCTGAATAGAGCTAATATGCATAGGTAATAAACCTTTTTTGCAGAAGCAAAAACTCGTTCGCTCAAGCAGCTGAAGATGCAACGGTGTTTTGATTTTTGCCAGAAAGAAGTACAACATTACACATACTACGTTTTTATTATTATCACAGCCTGTCCACTTGTACGTATGCTTATATTGAGCTCATTAAGAAGAAGAGAGAAAACGATAAAAATGAAAAATCCAGAGAAAAGAAACAGAACTTTGTTGTTGTTATCTGTATCAGTAAATGCGTAGAACTTGCTATTTATTACACTAATTTGCAAAGTCTAAGGAAAAGGACCTTGACTTTTGGTGGCTCATTTATGGCTTTGTCATAAAAGTGATAGAGCAAATTAAGAAGACATCATTAAACAAGACTTTTTCTCGTTTAATACTTAACATTTGAACAAGCTAAAATCGACAAGTTGTACAAAAACAACAGAATTAGTATAACATAATCTTGTTTTCGCCCAACTTTACTGTGTGGCATTGTTGTGATTGGTACTATTGGGGAGGAATATGTATTACATTAAATTCTTTCAGAGGCTTAAAATACTTGTCAACTAATCAATGGACGATCATTGGACGGCGATAATCAGCTCAAACATTTCAGAAACATATATATACGTTCATTGGCAGAATTTTATTTGTAACACATTTTCTAGTCCTCTTTATAGTCATTTTTATAGAAAACCTATTTAGGAAATACATCTATTCAAAATAAAATTTTCCATTTATTTACAAAACTCTCTTCGCTGCCTTCAACGTTCTACATATTTCTATACTTTTCAACTATTAGTTGTGATTGTTAATCATCACCATTTTTAGACAGATAAAATGATGTACCTTGATTTCATCTGTATGTTTACTATATGCATATCACTCCGAGTTTGAGCGAAAGTGTACGTTGCCGCATCACTTTGGTATCTTCACACAAAGTAGCCAAAGACTTAGTAATTTTAATTGTCAAAGTAAATAAGTGAGTTTACTTGTTCCTCTGTCTCTTGCTGTCTGTCAAAAGTCAGAAGAAAAGACAACCCAGAAGACACGAAGACCGGGACAAGACATGAAAGACGTCTTATTATATTTATTAAATGTATCTGTATTAAATGTATATGTAAGTCTTGCGCAAACATATTTGTTGAAAAGGCTGCCTTAAAAAAGGATTTCTGAGAAGACGTGCTTAATGTTTTCACAAATTTTATATGTGATGCGAGTAAAACGTGCTCATGGTTGAATAATGTAGATATTCTTCTTCTGTAAACCGCTACTGCAGCAAGAAACAGCATGGCAATTTAAAACTCTCATGGATGTCCTCGTAAAGCACAACCTGCACTTTTCAGTACAGATCACTGTGAAGAAACGTTCTTAGTTTGAGACGAAAGCATAATGTAAAGAGGGTTTTTAATACTGATATTAATGAGTTTTTGCATTGCCGAATCACTATACGTTATGAAATAAAAATTGATTTTTTAAAAACCTTTACGAACAAAAAAGAAAACCTCGGCATAACCGAGGAACTTTCTGTCTGAAATGTGAAGGATTTCTGGCAGGATTCTGTACACACGCAAATAAACTCTTGGGTAACTCAACTTTAAGTGAGTTACTTGACGTAAAATACAATAAAGCTGAAAGACTGTTGTTTTTGCCTACTGCCAGTTGACAGATGAAGTAGAAAGTACTTTGCAATTTCACACCAACCAACCCAGGCTGCCACCAACAGTGAGCAAACACATATTTTGACCCTTTCTTTGAAACAGACATTCTTCATACATTTACGGCGCATGCATAACACTTTATTAAAAGCGAATGGAACGCAGTATACATACACACTAAGGGGTGTGTTTGCAACATGCTTATTTTCCAGGAAGGACACGGACCCGAGAGTACCACGCATGAGTTCCATTGTTTGATTGCATGTGTGTGCACACACTAGCCATAATGCTCGTCACTCAACTTTCTAGAGGTTTAAAAAAAGTAACGATAACTTGAAAGTGGAAAACTGACATGAGATGGACACTTGTATGCAATTTTCATTTCAAGAGTTGAAAAAGTAAAAGACAAGCTGTTACATTGTTAACCTTTATCACAAGTTCAAAGACGAAGTGAGCGCCAAGCAAAGTGATTGTTATTTGAGAGCGTTTCCATGCAACTTAAATTTACTTTGCAAAAAAAACAATATGCAGCTGTTGTTTTTATTATAATTAGCACATATCAAAAAAGCACCAGTAATTATGGCGTTAATTAAACATAAGAGGTATTATATGAGTGTTTAAAAACCACATTCGATGGAAGTAATAACAAGAAGATGGAAAGACTACGGAAAGACTAACGATTGCCAAGAGCTGAGGTAGCGTGATAAACATGCTATACTATCATCAACCAAGCAATCCTGTTACGTTAGAATAGTAGCATAATAATATTGTGTTTAGTTTGTTCTGAATGAGAAAAACTCTTTGAATGAGTAGAACAAAATAAACGTGCTACATAATTCGATTGGGCAAAAATAGAGACGTCATTATCGTTCCTGTGAGGAAATTAAAATGTAAGATAAATGGGATTAGATAATGCTATAAATTGGACAGGTTTCCTCTGTCCGCGAATCCCTTCAGATGCAACTGTAATAACTGCCAGCATGCCTATAATGACCTGCATGGAAGAGAAACAAGGAATTAACGGTCCCTGTTATACCAGTCATAAAAGGTATACATTAGTGTGATTGATTTGCCCGTTAACTAATCATAGTTTGCATACACCCCATTTAACAAAACTAAATGTTAGTGACTGGAACAAAATTTACTATTTGTTTTTGTTGTATATAGCATTAAGTTTTGACGCATCCTTTTATACAATAAAAACAATGCATTCATAAATTGGATTATGCAGCGATTTATGTTCGTACGCTCAAGTCAACATTTCTTCTTATAAGTAAACCAAGCAATAGTAGCTCCTATTTGACTGCTACTAAGCCATTTTACTTGCTTCGGAAGCAGCCTTTTGAACTGATTATATAATATGTTCACTATTGATGGAGACGAGGCCTTAAGTACTCTTCTGTGTTCCTCAGTAATGCATGTTCTCTAGTGACAAGATGACAGCTGGAGCACACTATAGCCATTAACAGACCCCTTAGCTTTCTATAACAGACGAATAAATAAGAGAAATCAAAAAGAATCTCTAAAGTCAACTATATTTTTACTCATTTTATCACGTCATCAAAAGGATCTGAGATTTGTGTGTTTAACAGAGTAAATTAATATTATAATAGACATTTAACTGTCAATTCAAGCATTTCAAAACACGCATTCCTTTACAGAAATATATGCCTAATGTGAACAGATGCAATCCATTCACTTATATCGGGAATGAACAGCATGTGTTCGCGGAGTTATATAATATATGTCTGTATATTCTTATTATTATCTCCCTCTAATCAACACCATACAGCAATAACCGTCATTGCTATTTTTATTGGTCCTATAGTATATCACATTATACTTTGTGCTCATTGTACGCCTCTGCCTTTATTACAGTTCCACTAGCGTTATTATTATAATCCCTACATTATAAAGGATCCATCTTAATTACCTCAGGCGTAAGATGGAGAGTATATAGCCGGTGAGAAATGAAACTGGTTTATGAAGCATTATCGTATAAGCTTTAAAAAAAGTCGTTTAGATTACAGTAAAGGGGAAGATTATAATTCACTATGCGTATCCCATAATGAGACAACGATAAGGTCTTACTCGAAAATAGATGTTTGTTAGGCACTTTCGATAATATGCTTGCGAAGACCAACTCTAATACCTCTGCACAGCCATGACTTGTGTCAAGTGATATTTTTCAAAAACACGGTCTACGTTAATAGGTGGCCACTTTCTATGTGTGAAACCGAATCAAATGTGATGTTAATGGTAATAATGGCATTATTAGATACTTATATCATTAGGGAAAGCGTATAATATACAGTGTGTATATACCCTGCACTGCGTATAATAAAGTCATCGATTTATCTCTAATTTACCACTATATATTTATGCAGAACTGAGAAAAACCAGAGAAGACGGATATATAACGAAGCATTTTATTAACTTTTGCTATCTTGCTGTAGATGTAGCGGGGTATTAGGAGTCGATGGAGAGAATTTACTTGATTTCTCAGATAAATTAAGCTAATGAATCCGTGATTGAGTCCTTAAAAAGCTCACATTACATCATCATCATTATGATTATTATTGTATTATATTGTTGAGCTTGGGCATGCTGCTGGCTGGTGTTTGTCCCGGATGGGAGACAGGCAGAAAGTGTTCCTCGTTGAATAGTTTTTCGCTTATAACGAGTACGAGTACACGGTGAGTGTATTATATAGAATGTTGAATAAGGTAAACGCGCTGCTGTTACATTAAATGCCTACTAACATAACGTCATTATTATTATTATAAGTTATATAAACATACGGGTTGTTAAGGACGGGATAGTCAAAGCCAGTAGTGGCGCGACTTTTACTTACAAGGCAGACCATATTATAAAAGCTGCTCCTGAGAGTCAGGGAGGTTTCCTGCAATTTCCCTAATGAGGCAGCTGTGTCTTGTCCTAGTGACAAGAAAGAGTGAGGCAAGTTAATAAAGAGTCGGCAGAAGCAAGTGAGAAACGAAAAAAGGCAAAATCCCTATGCTGGCATTATTACCGTACTCTTTTAGCAGCGCTTGCAGTTAAGTTGTTGGTAATGTCATTAGGACCTTTTTAACCGCCAGTAATTGCAGTGCATTGTTAAATGCATAATATTTATTCGAATTCGTTGTGCGAGCCTCCATCTCCTTCATGCACCTATCTGACATTGAGATACAAATGAATACATTGTACGAAATAGAGTAAATAATATTATATGCAGAAGGCAGTAAATAGTGATGAATAAGTAGCAGAAACACGAATAAAAAAAGAAAGTATATACATAGGTAATATAGATTCACTTATTAGTATTTTCTCGTCAGCCTCATTATTACTATTATCATCAACATCGGTTCACCTCATCAAGATCAGCACAACAAGAGAATAAAAACGAGGATTAGCTTGCATCGCACAAGTATCATCATCAACAGCATCAGCTTAATAATGTGAATACCAATATGCACTCACGCAAGTTGACCACAAGACTTCTTGTGAAGGCAGGTGGACAGAAAGTGGTTGAATTGTAATAATGGACACATCCAATTAGGCAAAGCAGGTTATAAGACCTTGTCAACTCATTTAACTCATTCTATCCTGGGTATTATCATTTTTTGTATTATCCTTTCTACATTGATATTCGCCCTCTCATATACCATTGCATTTTTGATCTGCTTTTGATCTTCATGTTATGTCCAACTCGGTTAAACTCGTAATATAAAAGAATTTATTTATTAGCTGACTTGGCTGGTGTAGATTTTGCCTAAAGGGCTCTTCATGATAGAATTTTAGAGAGATGTATAAGCATAACTTGTCACAGATTCTTCCAACGAAAACCTATCCTACGATTTCTAATTTCTTGCCTGGAAAAGCGTAAGAATTTGCTGCTCGTTAAGGCCAGGGGTGCAGGTTGTGTGTGTGTGTGAGTCTTGAAGAGCCAAAAGTAATTGCGTAATATATAGCGAGTTAATTTTTATGTTTTTATAACCATGATGTTCTTTACATTGATCTGTGTATTAATTCCAAGAGATATTGTACAAAGTTATGTATATGACACAAAATACGTTGCTGATATTTCATTACAAATTCTACAAAAATGTACTGCTATATATTATGCTGGCAAGTATATGCCAGCTAACCCAGCTTCCATAATATAGGATATTATATATGAGCTTCAATTGAGATATACGTGTGATGAGTGACTTGAGAGGGTGGGCTCACTTATTATGAACTTATCATTATTACGGCCATTATTCCTGAGACTAACGAGCTATAGTTGAAGAACTTTTGTCCAAGGCAATTAGGCTCTTTGTAAAGTTAAAAAGTTAGTTTCGTTTAGTTTTTAATAAGGACATAGCTTGCTGACCTGATACGTTCTTTGAGTTCCAACAAACTATCTGGCTTTTTGGTCCATTTCTGTATCCTTTCCCCTAGAAATACATGTATGTATATGCTTACAACTCGTATAATACTTCTTTTTATACTGAAGCATGGCTTAATTATCATGTGTGTGATTTCATAACGGTCCTAAATTCATAGAAAAGTTAACATTTTGTTAGTGTTCAAATGACTCACATTTTAATTACATGTGTGAATATTATTAGTAAAAAGTAAGTATATTGATCATAAAGTGGATTATTATGAAATTCTAGTGCTAGCTTGTCCAATTATATGGGTTCTCTTGCGCTGGAATGTGTATGCCGCACTCCTACCAGTTTATGCCAATTTGAGAGACTTTTTTTTTGTAGCTGGAGTCGAAAAGAGTATTCATGCGTTCACTAATTGAAACGGCCTTCGGAAAGTTCCTATAATCCAATTCCCATAATGCGTTAATTCCTATATTTTGAGTTCTCATAATCGGTTA
>JAQIXW010000099.1:0-52407 GCA_034700685.1 Willowsia buskii | reverse complement strand
AATTAGTTTTTAAGTAAACATATACGACAATACATTTATCCTAGGGTGTGCAATTTTGCACACGGGTATCCCTAGTATTAGTATAGTACTATTTATAGTGTATGTACTTTCATGAGATATCCTTACCATATTTCTATTTGGATACGCATGATTACAATTAACTCTCCTAATTATTTAGCAGTGAAAGTTTGATTTGCCTGTCAATAGTCTCTAAAGTTTGTATTTTTTTGATGAAATGTGTTAAATTGCATTTTATTAAAAACATCGATCAAAGCATTAGCTAGCACTAAAGTATTTTTTCACAAATTTCAATTCATTTGCTACTTTTATACATCATTGTTTCATTCATAACTTTGTGTCGGTCTTCAAAGACTCTTTTGTCTTATGAGAAATTGTAAAAAACGGCATGTTGAGTTGTTGTGAAGTTCAACTCTTAAAAGGAAACCCAGTTGTACCCTGGGAGCAAGCAGAAAGGGAATATTTGCAGTAGAACATAAGAGAAAACTCATGCACTGCGAAAACCAAAATAACAGTTTTTGTCTTGCTTTGCAAGTCGCAATGGGAAGGTTCAATGGGCAGATGTTTGTAGAAGCAAAGAACATATTGCAACGATGACGCAAAAGTTTATTTAATGTGATATGTATATCTCGGAAGCAGAGGATCATAATAATAATTTAACACAAAAGTAAAGTGAAGTTGAAAAAAATGTCTTGTTAGGGAATACGGGAATACCATTGCAATGTTTTTGCGATACCTATACACAGACAATAACTGGATTTTTTTTAAAAACTCACTGCTCAAGCTTAATCATGGTAGCGTGTATGGAAAGTAAGTAGACAGAGTGTGTAATATAATTAAGTATGAATTTTTCTACGTTTGCGTCTTCTCTCCGTCCGGGTGCAGAAACCAACAACGAAATAATAATTAATTTAGCTGTTTTTGGCAACTTATAATACAACATGCCAACATTACATTCTTGGACGACCTACAATCACATACATTTTGTTATAAGCTTTATCAAGTATACAACAAGGGAAAACAATTTTTGCAGAGAGAAAAAAGTGTTCAAATAAATGCAGCAAAATAGTGGTGAAGAGTATAGCTAGAGCTTAGATAGATATATTATGTGAAAGGGTGGAGTACTTACTTGCCCACGTAGAGGTTTGGGTCGTTGCCCCCCTGCATTCGATTATGAAGAGTTGAAGCAAACTGGGCTCCGCTCCTTTGCAATTCAGGCACGAGTCTTTTAATAAAAAATTAGAACATATTATTATATATCCGTATACCGTGGTAGATAGCAAACAGATAATAATTTATTACGGGAGTACATACTGGAGAACAGATTAAAAAGACACAGTCATCTGTGTATTGAGTTAAAAGCGAGAACAAAGAAACAACTTCCTTAACCTCTAGGCATATACCTAGACACTTTCACTTCCTCCACATTATGCTTTGCGTTAACATTATTTTCGAGAACGAGTAATATAAACTGGAGCACGAGACGATGGTGCATCCTCATTCCCTAATATCACAGCAGAAAGTTACAATAAATAAGTACCTATATGTAGGTTTCAAGGAGTTCAAAATGGTGGTGCAATCATGATGACTACAAATGTTTTAAGTAGCGGAAAAAACGGTGAAAACACGAGAGGGTAAAAATGAGCTTAATGTCGTGGATTGTGGTAATAAACTAAGGTGTAATTATCACTTCCTACGTACAAGAAATTCTTAGTCTAAATGAACCTACATATTTCAGTCTATTTTAGGAGATGCCTTAGAGAAAAACGTTCGTTAATGCTCACATAAGTCTTTCCCTCCCACGCTTGGTATTTTCCTTTCATATCTTGGTGTATTTTATATACATACATGTTACGTATAAGTAAATGCAAAATTGTAAAACATTGGGCATATTCAGTTCCTGGAAGTTATCCTTTTGAAGTATTATTTTTAAAACAAAGTTTCCTCAAAGCAGTCCATGTCATAATGTCATGCCTTCCCTCCGGTAAACATTGACCATGTTGTGTTCAGTTCTTCTTTTATGTTACCTATTACGCCCTATTTATCAGACTCAGCATTATGAAAAAACACAAAATTGACAAATGATGCTGTAAAGACAAAAATAGAAATGTGTAGCCGAAAACCTGGAATCTTTATCATCACGTATTGTGATTTTACGATTGCTAACAATGCCATGCTGAAACACGTTTGTGTATAGATTTTATAAAAGTAAGGTTGTGGTGCGGTGTGCTACAATTTGGATACATATTTCTACAAAAGTCGTTGTTCCTCTTATTCAGTCACACAACTCGGCAAATACTCCGGATTAACAAACTATATTATGCGTCGTGGTTGTAATAATATTGTTGTTGTAAGTCAATGCTAATTTTGTGATTCCAAACTTTTCTTTGTTACCTGTTGTGTATACTTGATATCTATCAAGAAAGTTACGATAAAAGGAGTATTTTACATTGGTTCAAGGCTCAATTTATTAAAAAATTTGATAATAAATTAATAGGGCGAGAAGTATTTCCTACATACATATTTAATAAGAATTAACGTGTGGAACAGACCGCAGTTTTCGAATGTTTGATTGAGGTCTTATGTTTTAGTTTTCAGAACATGTTCTAGATGATAATGTGGTTTTGTTTGACTAATAATTAGAACGAACTCATTTGGTTACTTTATCAAAACTTTTATTGTATAAGTATTAGGAATATGATGTGTTTTCTCTTCTCTATAATTAATGCATGAGAAGAAAAACTTTTGAGAAATCTTTAGGGGATGGGGATTCCCTGATCCGATGTATGGCACTAAATTCGAATTCCATACGCACCTTAACCTTTTCACATCTACTAATAGAGGATTTTTACTCTAGTAATAAGATTGGCGAAAAACTGATTGTAGGAACGCATGTGTATGTGTGAGTGTGTGTTTCAAAAAGGCTTCTTGGATTGTTGTTCAACTAATGCTTATATGCATCCTATACGAATATTTGTATGTACATAATACGCACGCATATAGAAATGATTGAAGTGTGTAGTTACTCTAAGCTTTGAATCATTACAAAAACTCGATGTGTATTTCTGAGCAAGTAATCATTGAAAGACAAGAAGTTTGACTTTTTTTCCGAGAAGAAGGGAAACTTCTAATGTGAGATCTAATAAAGTGGAACAGGTTTCTATAACGCACAACTTACTTCTACGATCATTTCCTAGAAAAAAAATTTGTGGTGCATGTTCATTTCGTGAAATCCCTGCTTACTACTTTCTACCGCACTGTTTTATATCACAGCGTCATCATCGTCGCCAGTCATCATAATAATGATGAAACGGGAAGCCGCTCTACATACGAAAACTGTTGTTGGAGTGAAGAGAAGTGTTGAATGAATGGCTTTTGTCACATGAGAAGATAACTCTTGAGAGAGTAAAGTAGCATAGTGGAAAACAAGAGTTTCGGTTGGTTGTTCGTTCTACCAGCAGCGGCGTAGCTTTTAGCTTTCTGTACGATTGGCTGGAAGAATAGAAAGGGGAGAAAATGGATATAAGTGGAAAAGAGGCATAAGATTGGCACTCCGACTCACCTTAGCCAAATGGCCATTTGATGAGCCCGGTAATGATTCCGGGTCCGTAGTTTATTGGCACTTATCTCCAGCAGCTTTTGATGGAAACGGTCGTGAGGTTCCCATTTTGTGCTCTTGAAGCGATTACGCTCTTTTGAAATAGGCCAGATTATATCACTCGTTTTCAGTGGTTCGTTTGGATCTCTGAAATTTAAGGGACATTAAGTTATAGTTCGTATAACCCGTATTTACAATACTTAATTCCCCTTTGGAATCTTATCACCTTATAAGCACATAAACACATATATATTGATCACAAATATATAGCTCCTAATATATATATATATATATACTCCATGTTTTGCAAAGCTTGCGTATGAGGTCTAAATATTATAAAACCTTTCGTTTTAGTTCCTTTAATCTATAGGTATGTACTTGTTGAAAATCGTACGTACGTACTTTCTCCAGCACTAGGAACACATGTTTTGGACACTTGATTGTAAGCTAAGTACTTTGATATATTATGTGTAGGTTCTCTGGCTACTCTCTTCTATGCATTTTTCTATGCTTTCGGAACAGAAAGTCTCCTTCCAAGTTTCTCAACGCAATGTGATCACATCGATTTAGGCAGATAACCAATTTCAGATTACCATTATATCAAAACCTTCTGTCTCCTCCGTCTATTCATTGATTCACTTCGTATTCCTTCTATTATAGTAAACAGTTGGCTCTCTTTTTGTTCTGCTCACTAAAAGCTAACATCCCAATGTGCTGCTATAGACAGTATACACTATAATATCGTACAGGAACGCAATAGATCTTATGGAAATCTGCCATTTCATCACAAATCTGGCTAAATCAGCCTTTTCCGACGTTTACACTGAATGACAAACAAAACTCCGGAAACTACAATGATGGTTAAGCTTTGCATTCGTTCAATCAGACAGATAGCAGAAACGAAAAGGTTCTTCACTCCCAAAAACGATCCTTTCAAGTCCTATTTACGTGGGGGTATTGCATTCTACACTTATGAGTTAGGATGAGTTAGATTTAGCACTCACGACAAATATCGTTATTTGTCTAAGGATAGCATCTTATTCATGAATCATGACATTGACAGCACGTATCAAGCAAAAAATTAATTTTTTCGTATAACTATACATAGCGTCACAACAAGATTGCATTTCCTGTGGATTTTCATGAATTTTATTTTTTGACTTGCCATATCATACATATATATAATGAAACCGAGAATAAAGAAAACAATGAAATAACTTACCCAGTGTGAGCGAAATTGGAAAGATACGTAATCATTAGCTCGGACAATGCCATTTCTGCCTTGGTGTAGTTGGAAGGTAGCGGCGTTGGAACAAAAGGAAGCACATGTCCGCTGACAGTTTCAACTAATGGGGATCCTAACATGTAATTTAGCTCTTCACCTCCTCCTGCACCAACTCTCTGCATACACAAGAATAACAACGGAAATTCACCATTTACACTCAACTCGCATTCACTCTCCGGACTTTTGCCGTTTCCCCATCATTCAATCTCAGCATCCCCTCTTTCGTTTCGGAGATTGTTAACAGAAAAAAAATCATTCTGAACCAATGGTCATTTAAAAATTCAGTCACATAGGCATCCTTTTTTGTTCGAAACCAAATGGCTGAGTTTTTATGTGTACATGATGTCATATTATGTGCTATTTCCCTTATAACTATATACAGATATGGAGGCGAGCAAAAAACCGGGAAGTAAAAGTAGTGTCAGAATGTGTCAGGAAATGTGTGTAGATATGTATGGGGATGGGGAACCATGTGGAACGACATTGAAATATCCAAAGTCAAACATGAAAGTAAAGGAGAAAAAAAAAACTTTTTTATTCTTTCTCTGCCTACCCAAAATTCTATAATATTGCTTGATATTTTAACACTAAATTTTTGGAACATTCGAAATGTGAAAATGTCGAAAGAACAAACTGCTAGCGATTTCAAGCAAAAAAACGCAAGGGAGTTCTTAACTTAATATATATCGCTCGCCGAATGGTATACACACGTAATAATGTAGTTGTAAAGCTCGAACAGTACATAAGTCGTCCACAACACTTTAACCTCCTCCTGCTTCTTCTCTAAACTCCGTGCCACATTACCACTACACTTTCTCCGGCTCAGATCATAGGAAAACAGGAGAAACTCACATAAACTTGACTGCACATAACTGTCTAAAATGTTCGAACCTTGCACCCACCATTCAAACCCTGTTTTCATGGACCGCATTGTGTTATTATAACGAAGCATAGATGCCTTTTCCATCGAACACTGCAATCTTACATTACATGAAAACCTTAGACCTTTTTCTCTAAACCTTCTGTTTTTCTCTCTCCGAGGCCCGCCTCACCCACATGACCACCAACAATTCAAACACGTCAAGCTGGAGACCTTTATTACAAATCCCAATGATTTTTGAGCTGTCCATTGAGGTTACGGGAGAAATCCGCCGTAGTGAACTGAGGTTAAGTTTGAGTAGCTAGTTTAGAAATACGGAAAGAAGTTGGAGAAAACATTGAGCTTTCGCCGCTTTCATCACCACTACTTATTCGCATCCTTTCTGATGACTCCCTTCTACAAGTTTAGAGATACATACTGCAAAAAAACCCTTCGCTCTTTTAGGGGAACACGTACCATAGTACGTTGCTGACCCAATGCAATATTAAATTTCGTATAGAGTACATATACATGCAAAGCATTATGTATTTATAATATTTGTCTGCGCCTAATATAAAGCCTTATTTTTGTATTTAAAAGGATGCTATTTCAACCAGTTTATTGAGCATAGTGCACTAAATAATAGAATTGGCCTGAATTGGGATTTTGAAAAACGTCAGTGTCAGAGAGTTGTACCTTGGAAGCGGTTTCCTTCCGTTGGTTACGCCATATGAATCTGTTAGAACCCTTTTTTCCCCGATCATTCAAAGAATAAAAGTATGCACATGCGGAAAGCATCTCTCTCTCTCTCTCTCTCTCTCTCTCTCTTCTACAATATTACGTATAATATATATGAGTATTAAAGACCCAGTGTCTAATTTCACCATATATATCAGGGACTATGCTATGGGACAAAGCAAAAATATTTCTCAGAAAGTCGGAATATATTTGAAATTACATTCAATACGGATTTTCCTACAGCCACATTATACTCATCGGCTGTCTACACACGTCATTGGGAGGAACTAAAATTTTCTAAACATTTACAACGTTGAAAAAGGTTACAAAGCTAGAAATCAGAGCTATTTATACATACCTCATATTCAAATACGAAACCATGTTTCCAACTGAATTCCTCAAATCAATAGGTTATGTAACACAACGGAAATGGAATGCATTATTCGTGCGTATGAATTTCAAACATTCAACATTATTAACAGTCTGAAAATTGTGAATTCTTGAAAACATGAGTGACTATGTAACATTTTAAAACTAATTAAAATCATTCAATTGAATCGTATTGCGTATTTTCAATGACGTGATGGGTGCCTGTCACCGTTTTCGTTGTGTAGAATCCTAGTATTAATGATATACAACATGACAAGGAAGCCTAGGCTTTAGCAGTTGGATTGACATTGAACTGAAGCACGTTAGCATAAAATCGGTAATGAGAATATTTTGGATAGAATTCACATCGTAACTGACAACAACTGGCCCACTATCCATCACTCAGCTTCAGTTCGATTGATATTCTTGCAACGTAACATAGAGCCTTGGCACATTTGACCACAGTCCATACTTTTTTGTTATTTTAGTATTCTATCCTCAATTCTTCCATTCCACTCATTCAGATTATTTGTTTGATAGATTGAACCCGAATTAAAGTAAATCTGAGCATATCCTCAACTTCCAAAAAGCTGATGTATGAGAATTGAATGGAAATAACGCAAATGCGAGAAAAAGGAGGAAAGAGAGTGGAAACTGATATTATGAGGACAACATATACGTTCCATACCATTACTATGTATAAGTGTTACATTGATTGATCAGAGCCGTGCAGTATTAAAATCTTAGGCACAATTTTGTAGGGTATCATATTTGATGTGTAGTGTGCGTGTGTGTATGAGGCTCCAGTTATAGTGATGTAAATTGTGTGGATTCGCATATGACACCAAAGAGATTGTGTGTGAAGTCATTGTTGCAAGAGTCGGAGTTGAATTATAAAAGGATTTTTAAGAGTCGCTTTCATTGCGTTTATTTGAATTTGAAATATGGGTATGGGTATGTGTAGTAGTGATGGGATAAATTTTATTCATTCAATATATGTTCGTCTGTAATGTAAATATTTCTAATATTATATGTTGAGTATAAATGCTGAGTAGGTCGAACCTGGTAGTTATAAAGGCCGGCTTTGGTAGAGTAATCAAAAACATAAAAGAATGCTCGGTTGACTAGGGATGATTCAGCTACAGCAATCACAGGAGCGAGGCTGAGACAGTCAGTCACGGCACTTACTGTCAAGTTCCGGATGGTAACAGGATGCTGGACTGAGCTGGAAATGCAAAGTACATGGCTTTAATTAATTGGTACAAATATATTAAACAGGATTACGAGCTGAGGTACGTGGTTTGAATGCTATATTGTGGAGTTATGAGACATATTACATATTATAACCTTACATGTATAGTACACAACACAGTCTTCGCACAAAATGGTACACATATATTATGTTCATACTGCTTACGCAATCCTTTTGGTATTGCAGAATGAACATTTTAGATAGAAATGTTTCACTATCAAGCTCCCTTGAAGCAGCCTAAGGTCATGCAACTACATAACTTTTATTCTTATCTTTTCGCTGAAAGAGAAAAGCCCAGCAGATAGTCAGACGGCATCATCAACATGAGGAGAAATTGGTGCGGTGGTGTGATGCAAATGTTTAGTTTTAGAGAAAGTGGCATATAAAGATGAAGCTTTGTGTGCTTCCCAAACCTACATGCTATGGAAAGAAATTGTGATGTGATAGCTTATAAGTTATTATAAGCATCGGTGTAGTATGAAAAATGGTACCGCTCACTGAAATTTTATATCGCATCTCAAAACCAGAGCTAAATCCTAGAGTTTTTTCTAGCTCAAGATAAATTGTCCTTTGTCACCGATTTTCATAATTTTAATCCAAAACCCCCTACTGCCTGCAAGTCTGGTATACCTACACAAAGTACTTCACCAGAGTATTTGTGGACTTTGTGTCTGGCAAATTAGCTGCGTATAACTACATACATAAATGTACTTACAATGTTAAATTTGTGTAACGAAGCGTGCATGGATGTTGTAATGCTTTTTTAAAGTTAATAGATTCACATAAAACTGGAATAGTTGATTTGTATATATCTCCACTCATTTTATAGTCAAAAGGGCTTTAAAATATAGCTCCTTGAAACACAGGGACAGAGAAGCGTATTTTAAGGATACTATGTATTATCTTAACCTGAAGAAAGTTCACGACAGAATGCGAGTCAAAATATAAACAGGAGAGACCTTCAGAAGAAATAATGCTCATTGCAAATTCTTTCTTGTAGTATACATTACATATTTATTATTCCCCTTTGGTACATTTACTCGATCACATATGATCACCAGAACATCAATTTTAAGCACATGCAAGTAGAGACCCTGTTATCTATATATGCATTTAAATGAGCGTAGTCGTTTTTGTTTTGAAAAGGGACAAGAAAACTAGATAAACGAGACATTCTCATCAGTAGCACATTATTCCATGAGAGGAGGTGAAGTAAGTTTTTAATTTCGGAGAGCAGGAAATGGGGGAGGAAGGAAGGAAGGAAAACTTGTGTAGTTATTTATTGTAATATACATTGTCTGAGAAAAACCAGCACCCTCGTTGTCCCCAGTATTTCATGGGCTATTGTTGAAAGCTCTTTTATAATGGCTAGAACAAAAGTTGCTTGAATTGCCTAAATTTTCGACTAGACAAGCTTCTGCATAGTGTTGTGTTTTTGTGATATGGAGAGCCAATGTAAGTGCATACATATAGCACACACCTAGTAATACAAAGAATAGAATAATTGTGTGTCGTGTAGCGTGTTTGGACGTGTAAGAAACAAGTGAAAGAAAAGAGAAGGAAGATAACAGCAAAACTGTATGAGAGGCTGAGTGAATAAGTAGGTATGGAAAAATGACATGGTGAAAGTAGAGGACAATTGTAGGATAGACAAAGGCGAGTTGTGCAAGAGGAAGTGCCATTGCTACAACTCGTTGTAGTCTTCGTTCTCGTTCTGCTGCTGGTGTGTGATTCCTCAAGCGGAAATGATGTCAACAGGACAAGAGTCCTTTTTTATTTTCATTCCATTGTCCTGATGAGGTATTTTTATGATTTTTTCATGATTGTGCCGAGATTGCTGATATTATAAGAGAAAAGTCTGATTTCAATGTATTTGTTTGGAGGAGAAAGCAAATAATGAATGTTGATGATAAGCAAACATTATTTTAGTGAAATGTCGGATGGAACGGTTTGGGTTACAAAATTCGAGTATGACACTGCTTCTCCCAGTAAAATTATCAAATTGGAAGCAATCAAGGAGTTAAAAGTTGAATTCATTAAAAAATATAAATATTTATTCTAAAACTAACTATGCTTCAAAAATTATATTATTGAACAGGCTAATTCGTTGATATTTTAGAAATTGCTCGTAATGCCATTTATGTACGTAATCTATTTGTTACTAAAATGTATTATATTGTAAAAGCGAAGTTGGTTCAAAATGTTCACTTACTTTTCCCAATCAGTATATTCGTTGGAAATTAAAGAGAGGATTTCATGGAGATGAAATCTGTACGAATTTCTTATCAGAGTTCTTAAAATGGCATCTCGGCGAGCCTGCTCGAATCCATACTCTAAATCCGCCTACAACAGTCAAAAACGGTAATAGTAGCATTGCTTTAAAACCATGAAGAAACAGATATCTCACTTCTGAGCTGATTTCTTTCATGCATACGTTTTCTACATCACATCACATCAAATCATGTGCTTTCACTGTCGCGGAGTTGTTTTTTATTTGACTTGAGGGAATATCATATCGACACCATGGTTCACTATTTTAAACAACGTACCTGACTAAAGGCAAGCATTTTCTCAAATGAAGAAAGGCCGAAAAGAAGATCATACTTTTTTGATACGTCACGTTTGCCCATCTGGGAATCAGGAACAACCTGCAAAAATCATAAAGTGAACATTTGGTGTAACTTACATGAATGATTTATCTTTTTCAAAAGAACAGCTATATAGTTACATGCATCACGTTTCAACTCCACTCCTTGATAAAAGCTTACAGCTACATGGTAGCTCTGTGTGTGTGGTGTTTTCAAGTCATTATTATTACGTAGGCATATGTATGCCCGAAAAAATGGACTCTTGGTTTTTCATTAATCATCTCTTGCCATTAGATTCCTTAGGCAAGCTTTGATACGTCAGACAGAAATGTTTTGAAAACCCTTGGGAGCAATGACATATGAATACGTATGATATATAACTTATATTACATAGCACGTGGCATCAACATCAAATGACAACGATCCGTATCCAACAGCGTCATCAAGAAGAAAATGTTGGATTCCCATGTGCACACCACGCAAAACCGTAGAAAAATAATAATTTTGTCCTAAAAAAAGTTTCAAGGAGAAGCTTTCCGTCTTTTATCACTACTTTTGATCCTTCATCTCCCTAAAAACAAAAGATTCTTATGTTTCTGCTGACATACTGCAGCGTATCACGATGAATTTCGCGAACTCAAAAAACGATCGTGTCAGACGGCTGTCACATGAAGTCCGATGTTATAAAATGAGCTTGCTGAGAAAGTAGTAACATAACAATAACCTCATTTATGTCGACAAGTATAGTGATGGCATATATATAAAAAGCTCAAGTATTCTTTAAGTTTCCAAATGACAGCTCAAGTACATCTTCAGTTTTAGTGGAAATACCAACAGTGCACACAGAGTGCCTAGCTTATGGCGTCAGTGTATTTTATGGCAATATGTGAAGCTTGTAAACATATTTTACAAACACTTTTTTATACAGCTTTGCTTTGCTGGAATTGATGATAGATGAAGTCAAACAAGAAAAGTGAAAAAATAGAGTTAGCTACAAGCAAGTACTCACTCGAAAATTAGGCTTGATCACCACACCATCAATGCTGGGACCTACGGACACTGGACACGGGAAAAACAGAAAATAAATTGCTTATATTCTGTTTAACGGGTATTCTGACAGAGGAAACCGGCTATATAGAAATGGCTAAAAGACCTGAAAATTTCGGAGGACTGAACTTGGAAAAGTCTGTGAATGGTCTATTTTTGAGACATTCAAACACTGGATCTTGAGCATGAGAAGAACTGGATGATTTCCCATGTGAGCCTTCCCTTGTGACTTGTGGAATTGTTGATACGGGTGGAGGAACGTGAGGGCTGCTAGTGTTGCCTCCAGCACCACTGCCACTTCCAGCGTTTGACAAGTTGACGGATGAGGAGGAACCTGGAGATGAGCAATTTAATGATTGAGCTAGATCAGCAGCGGCTGCCCTTGGATCTGATACGAGGGCCCACGGGGCATATGAAGAGCCTGCGATGAGGATGGATCGATGAAATAATCCTAAAAACAGAAAGGCACTCATACAGTCACTCACAACAGCGCGTTTTTAGAATAAAAGGACACAAGTGTAAAAATTGCAAAAAGATCGTTGCAGTGAGAAAAAAGAGAGGGTATAGAACTCAGAGAACAATAGTGAGGAGAAATTCTCTCTGTATTTTTTTGTCATCACACACACATTGTTTGTAGTCTCGAGAAAATTTAGTGTACTTCACCAGTGTTCCCATCAACTTTGTCATACCCATTTCGCTAACGGACTAAAAGTGGGTGGAAACATCATTTACCAGGAGTCACGGCTGGTGACGACATGAGAAAGTGGATGCAAGCTGCTCCAGCCTCATAACCCATGAGCGTGATGTTTTCTGGGTCGCCACCAAAGTTGAGGATATTCTCTTTGATCCAATGCAGTGCTGCTATTTGGTCCATGAGTCCGTAGTTAGCTACCCTGGGCTTTGTGGTTGGATTCACGTTAAGGAAACCTTGTTTTCAAGAAAATAGACAATTAAGCTCTGTTCTATTGTACTATAGTTACTACAGCTCATACTGGTTAAATCATACTTTATGCTGAGCATAGTCGATCGATCGAGCAATATTGTTTCTTAACTTTAATATCTATGAAATTCAAACTTACCCAATATTCCTAAACGGTAATTGATAGTTATAAATATACAATCCGCATATGCAGCAAACACTGTTCCATCTGAAAGGTTTCCACTTCCCCATGCGAATTTTCCACCGTGAATAAATACAACTACCGGACGCACCTTTGGCTCTGGACCTATACAAAAGGAAGAGAGGAAAAAGTTTTGGATAATTATCCACCTAATATTCCCCCTGTCAAACAGCCTCTTTTTCTATTAACTCTTCATTTCCGAAAAAAACCGATTTCGCTCAAAGGAAGGACTTGCTTCATTAATTATGATTACTAATCTTCCTATACGTGTGCACCAACCAGCATTGTGTGTAACTTCTAACGGATATCATGCATTCCTCCCACGCTTTCACCCAAAATGCCCAGCATTTTCAACAAGCATATTATTATGTTGTTTTTACTACACAGCCATATTTTGGAGGACAATAATCGTCGCTACTCTAAGTGCAGGTCAAGTTTTACATTAGATGGTAGTTTAAAATGTTCATATCTATTTTACGAATCGTACACTAAACACCATTCATCTTGAGACAAAAACGGAAAATGTTAGCGGTTCTATATACGCTCGCATTTATGCATTTAACGAGAGAGACAAGGATAGATACAAGTCTACACACACACGGCAGCTAAAACGGTTGAGCTGTTGAACAACGCCCTTAATCTTGAAGGCTTCCTCAAGAAGACAGGAAACAATTCCAAGAAAGATTTACAGTCTCAAATTTCCTGTTGGATTTACGATCATATTTGTCGCTTTCTCCTTATATGCCTCATGGAACAATAAATACCTTTCACTTACATAAACCCAGAACGAGTTGAAATAAAATAAAATACTGCGCTCGCTACATAAATGTAAAAAGCGTGTGAGTGTAACACACATAACTTGTTACGTATTTGTAGTCATCAACATAGAATCATAGTTATATTGTAGACCTTTTGCTGTTCAGTTCAGTGACAAATGGTTAGAAAATGGTTGGCATTTATACTTATTATGTAAGAACAAACATCTGTAAAATATTTAAGAAACATAACCGGTTAAACTCCCTAATTGTGTTTAGCAGTCATTTAATGATCCATAACCAAAGTATTTAAAAATAACTAAAGTTTAAAAGCAAATTCGTTAAACTTTCTACACTCATGAAGAGGTAAATAAAAGGATATCCATGCATAAAGTTGAGTTGATAATTCAACTTTTAAAATTTAATGCATTTTGTGCGTCAAATTTAAAGAATATCAACTGAAACTTGCTTTTCAGCGGGTTTGCAACTAGCTTCATATACTTTTATAGCGATTGTATTGCAAGATAGATTTTACATTATTTCCAGAGAGCGTACGTACGTAAACTTGTACGGAAGGGAAGATGCGAGATGCAAAATACATATATATAATTCTGCCAGCCAACTTGAGAGAGATGAATGTTCCCATTGGTAAGAAAAAGTCATGTCCGGTCTCACGAAAAATGCCAGGCACATACACATTAAACCCTTAAAAATTTAAGAGGTTTTTACACAATACTCTTCTACTTCTTCGTCTTTTACTCTCACTTTTAAAAATTCACCATGTGCTCCTCCCCAGGAAACATCTTAGTCCGTTCGTCCGGAGGCTGTGCCTCACCACTGCCACCATGATCCCATTTTGAAGCACTTCATTTATAAGTGAAACAATGTTAGCTATTCCCCACCTTCTCCTGCTTCCTTTACTACATACCACCTCTTAACAATACTTCCAACTCAGAAAGCACTTGAAACGGAGATCTATCTACTGAAATGCTCTTGGCTTTTAGTAATTAAATGAAAACACTCATAGGGTCTATTCTATTGTGCAGAGTGACAATATAATACAATATCCAAAGTGCCTTTATAGTTGGATTATAATTTCATTTTGAACCAGTCGAGTGAAATGAAACCCATTCATTTCACAACAATAATAACAACTAACAATACAATCAAATATGAAACGAGAATTCTTTTCCGATTCGAAAGGTTACACAATGCCACACAGCTATAGTATGTATACACCCGTAGCTTATAACCGGATTCAAATAGATGTCGTTGCAGGAAGATGGCACAACTTTGACTTCTACAAAAGCAGCAATAAAACCGCATTACATTTATATGCAAATCGTAGAAATTTTATAATACCTGATTTTGCCCATTATCCTTTCACATTATTTGTTGTATCTATACAATAGTTATCTGTAGCTTGACTAAATATGACCAGTAACCAAAATTGTTTTATTAAATAAATACGTATAGCATTACAACTGATGTTTTACACTTGGGGTTAGACTTGTAGTATTTTGATATGGGAAGATCCTAAACTAATCTTCTGAACGTTTTAATGTGAATTTATACGCTGTGGCAAAATAATGGGGTGCATGAACGTTGCAGCGTGCAATAAACCTTACGAAATTACTTACGCCATATACATACTTTACCTACCTTTCTTACCAACATGTGAAAAAAACTTTGCTCCAGAACACAAGACACTGTGTTTTTACTCATATTTTCTTGTTGTATTTCGCCTCTATACCATTTTGAGCTTCAGCATATGTGTACATACATATGTACAGGAAAACCACGAGAAGTGATAGTACGGTTTCTAATCTGAAGGAAAGTTAGTTCGAGCTAATTTATGGTCAATTTTCGATGTTTTTCCATTACATTTCCTCCAATGAGAAAGCCCTTTTGTTCTTTGCGGGCAAACTCGGCGAGTCTTGCTTTCTCTTTCTTTCTCCCTCTGTCTCTCTTCTGGAGAGAACATTCCTCCATGAGAATTTACGATAATGAAACCAAAGAGGTGCAATATTGTTAATTTAAATGGACTCCAACAAGAGACATTGAAACTGTCCTGTAAACTCTATTCAACTACTCGTTCTCCTTTTCATACGACTACTGTAGGCGCAGTGTGTATACTTTCCTGTCTCTATACTCTCGACGACACATCCCACCAACACCAAGAATGCCTGGTAGGTACTCGGTAGCGCGAACAGCGAAGAGCAACATAAGGTCCACTTTATAATTTACGTTATGCCACCTGCGTCCTTTTTTACCTACATATGAGCTCATTATATGGTTACATTTATTGTTGCACATTTATCGTCTTCCCCTTTTAGTGGTGCTATTGTTTCTCTCTTTTCTCTTTCTCCTTCACAAAAGGGCACAATAAAATACACAACATTTTGCTTTTATTTCGAAAAAGAAATGCTTTAATAGCTGCGTGAAGTCATCCAAAGATACAATTAGCGTAAATAATCGACTTTGGTCTTGGTCTGGGTCAAACTGGCTAAAGTGCTGCTTAAGCTAAAAGCTAGATAAAATGGGGGAATACATACAGCCTGAAAGTTTAAAGGAAATACATATAGATATGCGCATGATAGGTACAAATGGTATATGCACAGATAATACATTGTTTTGTATTTTACATTGTCACCAAAAGCGCCTGCGTTGTCAAATTTAAAGCACACGACAAGCATTGCAAAGTCTCGTTTTTATATTTTAAAAACTTTTCGAGGAAGGATTTATAAGTATCCAAAGAATCAAACGTGTTGTAAGTTGCGTTGCATATCTATTCTCACGTTCATGCTATAGGTTTTCCCAGTGGTAAGTAGATGCAACTATTTTAACAGTTTGCGTGCTATTTTTTGTCTGGAGACATATTATATATGTGCCGAACAAAGCACTGCTACTCGACAAACTGCACAGTTACGAAATCACTCTACCGAAGTACTTCAATTTCAGTTGCGAGATGGGAAATTCAAAGCTTCAATTTTAATATGCATGAAAAGTTTGAAAAGTTGTAATAATGTTTTTCCTCACTGATTCACATTTACAAACCACTGTGGAATACTCCTGGGCTAAGAGCTCTCGACTCGTGCGTGCATATGGGCTCCCAAAGAAAACAACACAAACTGTCAACTTTTCTCTTGTAGCCAAAAAACTGAAATCTTAGAAAGTTGTTAGCATCAAGTACACATGTCTTATTCTCTTGAAGATTTTCTTTCTCAAATTTTCTCTCCTTGCTCTCGTTGTGTAAGTGTAATCTAACACTCCAGCAACAAGACTTATTCTCTCAAACTTTTCGTTTGTTACTTCCACCTTACAAAAACGTATTTTCTTTCAACTTTCAGGGGGAATTTCAATTTTTTAAACGTTCACTTTTATGCATACCCCTATGTTTTTGTTTTCTTTAAGAATGAGAACGGAACATTGCAAAATATGATAGCTTTTCCATGCTGCTGCTGCTGCTACTCCCCATATAATAACGACGTGATGGACACGTGCTCCATCATAATTCACTTAAATGAAACAGCCATGCTTTTCTTAACTTTTTCGAACTCAAGCAATTACCACTTTTTCAGTTCCATTTATGGTACATTTCAAGAAATAAAAAATGAAATACATGCATGCATGTACTATACACCATTCCATTACCAAAGTTTATGCATTAAGTGTATTCGCGTTGACAAATAAATTAATATTCCAAGTATTTTTTTTAAAGTGAAAAGGAAACGGATTTGGCGAATGAGCCAAAATAGGAACACATATATATAGTAGTAGTTTGCATTCACCCGTAATTTGACGAAATACTACAACTGCGTAAGAGCCTCGGCATAAAAAGAAAGCTAGTCAAAGAGAAAAGTGCATTTGCTGTGCGGCGATGGTGTTAAAATCTCATTCAAAGTTTATGATCCAATTAGGGCATGATGTCGTGCCAAACTCGCAAGTGAGGCGGAACCGGAAAAAATAAACATCAGATTACTGATATGACCATCCAGAAGCAGTGCCCCTAATGTAAGGACCTACATATATGTATGCACATGGTATGGATGGTGCCATTTGCACAAAGAAAAAGATATTATATGCTCATTTAATGTATTATTTACTACCACTCTTTATATTTTTCTGAGAGCATAGATATCCAATTACAACTAGTAAGACTACACACTATATTCCATTCACCTAAAAAAATATACTATCCCTTTCATTGTTAATCAGTACATATTAGAGCAACTGGGATGATATGGAAGCCAGAAAATCTAGAAGAGCTACTGTATGGACACAGTATGTAATATGGCTAAGGTGATTTAAAACAAAGCTATTTAGACTGTTTTCTCCCATAAAAATGTTGTGTTGTACAAGTGTTTTGTCTGTTATTTAAGATAGGTAAAAATGAAGCATGCCAGAGAATACACATCCTTATTTCATCATCATGCGACATTCCTTTTTCCTCTTTGTGTAAAAAACGCAATGAATTAAAGGCTAACTTGTTTTTACTGCTGCTGCTGCTTCTCCTACTTTAATCTATCTACCATTCTCAACAAGATGGTCTGGCTGGAGAAAGCAAAGAATGATATTATTACACGCAAGAAAAGGAACAATGAACGCTGTGTAGCCTGGCCGGCAACGATGATAACTCGAAGGGTGAACGGCACACATAAACACACTCTATGTACACATATACGTGCACAGTACACATATTTTTGATACGTTCAACGATTTCTCTGGCTTCCTCTATTCAAGCTACCTCTCGGTATTCACGGGCAGATATACTAGGGTTCGCCTTTCATATCTGTAGCTTTTCTAATCTTGTACACTAATATTATTTGCGCTGAGCTATACAGCGCTCCAAGTTGTATCGGGGATACTTAAGGAGACCCTTCTTGCAGTTTGGAATTCTTTTATTTTTGTTATTAAAGCTTGGTTTACGAGACCAGTCTTTTCTCGTGGTAAATTAGGCAGCTGTTATGGGAGCTTTTCGCTCTCTTTCCTTCTTTATGCCACTTTCTTTCTCCCCTTTCTTACTCTTTGTCGCTTGTGTGCTTTTCTCCAAACAATGCCAATTGTGAATGGGTCCATTCAGTTTTTTCTGGGAATAACATTTTCATTCCGCTGTGACTCTTGTTAGTTCATAGTTTCATAGCACACAAGCAGTATGCCGTATTGTAAGCTCTGACGGAAATTTTAAGTTTTCCCTGTTGTATTTGAACTGGACTTGGTCGGTTGGAGGAGAAAATGCAAGCCATTAACGTTAGCTATAATCAACTTTGAGCATCACTTTCTAGCTGAAGAAAACAATAAAATGAATGTTTGTGTTCAAAATATTTTCAGAATGTCCTATTATGGAACCAATATAATCAATTATACTTTGCCGTCTGAATTTATATACACATGATGGAAACACAAAACACATTATTAGGATTAGTGAAAACAGTTTACAAAGGCTTTATTTTTAGAAGTCAGATTTTCTTTTTCTATTGGAATTATTGTGTTTGGTATTTATATGTACATAATATTTATTTAACCAATGTGCATTCTATTATAAAAGTCAATTAGCGACTAATACTAAATCCTTTATAACTAACCAGTTTATATGCATTTGTATTAGCTTCTTTAAGCTAAATAGCCAGGTCTACATACTAATCAAGTGTGTGCACTTACCAAAGTTTATATAGAAGCTGAGAGTTTTTTCCTTGATTTTTGTAAAACATTAGACATAATGTGCATTGCATAATATATATACGCATAATACAGTCCGCTTAAAAAGTAGCAGTAGGATTATGTCGTAATGGTGCTCAGACGGTGTAAGCAGGGATGAATGACCATCAGCAAGTTTGACAGGATGTTGAAGATTACAATGAATTCGATTAAGACAACTTTTTTATCTCCAAACAAAAATAAATACCTTCTCCACACAACACCATGTTGTTAAGCTGGCAGCTGCGACTTGCGACTACTTGTATAATGCATCTATGTACAATGTAAGTGTTTATTCTGGAACAAAATGTCAAACCTAAGTTCACATAGCTTTGTGAACAGGCTACCTGTCTTGTTGCTTTGTAAATACCCTAAAGATTTGCTGTCTATCAGTTTGTGATGTGTTGAGTACGAGCTCTTTTGTGTCATCCGAAAATGGATTGATGAGCGGAAATTACAACCTTTTGTCCAGGATATGGTTTCAAATCTTGATACATTTCGTTTTTCTTTCAAACAAACACAGAGGTCTTAACACACAAGTAGTCTTGTGCAATCTTGTATCACGTCATCCAAATCATGTTTATGGCTATGTCATACAATAATATGCTGTCGTGGCTATAATATAAAACGACCATTACAAAATATTTGCTAGCAAGAATACCATCAAAGAGGTGAACACATATATTATATATTATGTGTATGTTTTGCTTTGTTAGGGTTCTATACCTTGTTGTTATATGGCTTCTTTTATCTATTTCAGAAAACTGCAATCTGATAGAATTGCAGGCATTGTAGCAAAATCAGGGAAAGAGGTCAGAGGTCTTTCGCAACTTCAGAGACTTTTATTCCGGATCTTCAGTTGACGTTATTTGTATGCTTTTTAGCAATTTCAACCATCTATAATATTTATTCATCATATATTTCATAGCTTGTTGTTATATTTTGCGTCTTATAATTTTGCTTTCTGCTCCCCATAAAATAGTGATAGAGAGAGACAGCTTCACTACAAACTTCCACAGCAAGTAACCTTCCTTACGGCTTTCAGCATTCATTCATTACGTAATAAATCACAGGAGAATTTGTGAGAAATCTAGAAGAAAATATCAACAGACATACACAGGGAGGAATGAGTAGACAGCTAAAGGAAATTTATGTGTTTTTGAATGAGATTTATACACTACACGCCATAAGGAGCAAATTTCTTTCTAAGTACAGCCCAATTTGTGCCGTCACGAACTGTGCACAGAGAAAGACTGAATTCTATTTTTGAAGCCGGTATTCGTCATCAATCCTGAAAATGTGGAAAAAAGCATGCCCACGTTTAATATAAGTACCTATGATTGTAGAAAAAGTGAAATTTGTGCCCTCCCTTTTTCCAAGGTACTTTACATCCGTTGAGCGGAGGCTCATAGCGGTGGTTTGTAGACGTTGTCACACTTTTATCATAATGGGCATACACATAAATATGGCTCCAATTTGTGGATACTAAGGTAAATATTTAAGAAAAAGCCATTTCCCCTTTCTTGCGCAGTATTGAAAAGTACACACTCCAAGTTTTTAAAATACGCTCAAGTGAAATTAAAGGAGAAAGCGAGCAGTCCAGGGAAAATGTGTCTTCATTAGTATGAAGCCATTTACTACGTGTCCTGTCAGAGACCCTCCTCCAGTCTTTTCCATTTCGTGAAGAAACAAAGGATATCTAGCTTTTTGTATCGTGCACACACGATTCCAAGTTAAAAGGAAAACGAGACGGTATAAAAGCTTTTCAAACCATTTAGGAAGAAACCCATCAACTAATACCTATATGTGTACTCAGTACATACGTAAATAATTCCGTTTGGAGTTAAGCAGCAATGAAGATCCTTTGAAATTCGAAAAAAAAACTTTTAGCCGGTCCAAAAAGTTTGCGCTTAAAGTGAAAACTGAGACATCCATTTGAGAAAATGGCGACTCAAATCACAAGCAGCAGGAGCTAACGACAAACTGATGCAGTGGGAAGATTAAAAACAAATGCAAAGGTTCCTTTAAAATGCACATGACGAAAGCTCTAAAGTTACTGCAGCAGAGCAAGAAACTGTAAGTAGATTCATGTCAATATGATTGTTTATATGTATTTTTAATGCTAATAAATTATATATTTGCCTATGTGAAAGCCAAAGTTTGAAACACACAAGTATTACTACTACTATATTTACACTTCATACCTGTTCCAGACTGCTACCGTTAAAACGCATTAACAGCACAGTCACACTAATTATTTCTTGCTTATTTTTACACATAGAATCTTCATGATTGATATGATGATGATGGTTTGTGTTTTAATATCTTCATCGTGGAATCATATCGGCTTGTTACGACAAGAAGAATATTACGATAAAAGTGAAAGAAAAAGAAAGAAATTGAACTATTGACGGAGTAAATGTATAGACAGAGACCGTTGCGAAAAAATCAAGTCACCGGATCGTTGAACACTGACAATAGAAAATAACCCCGTAGTTAAGAAAGGCATTTTAAGATGGTACCGAGTTTCATTCAAACTCATATACCTATACCAACAAATACAAAACATGCATAGAACGCTTTGTTAGCTAAGGTTATAGATGTTCGATGTTCGTTTTCCATCCGCTTTTTCAATTGCGACTTTTACATTGTCTATTCATAGGTATATTGACAGAATGCTTTTATAGAATGATATAAAGCTTGAGCATGGCGTTATGGACGTAACTTTATGCTATCTAGTTTGATACGTCTTTTCCTATTATGTACAATAATATGTTCTTCTCAGCAGCAATAGCTTTCCTTGAGCTTACTCTGTTTCATTTGCAAGTATAGTCTTATTTTCAAGTGCCCATTCAATGAAATGTTTATATTTCATGGTACTGCTCGGAGTAGAATGATTCCTTCTCGAGAGCCGCCATCGTCGTGTTGATGCTGGTGAGTAAAGAAAGTTGATAGTGTGTGTAGCAATGCTGACATCAATACCCTGAAGATATCTGGTGCTGAGACGCAATGTTCTACCATGTTACTCTCTTTCGAGCTGATCTTTCCCGGTTTTGTTCTCTTCTTTCTTCTTCATCCTTTCTCGGCACCGTACAAAGATGCGACCGGGTCTCCCTCCAGGTAGTATTGGAAAGAATTGTTTTTATATACAAAAAATGTTTTTGGTTTTGCTCAATACAACTCAGTTTTGTATCAAAAACGATGTCTAGAAAATGAAAACATCCAAGGCAATGTAAAAACAAAATTGTCATATTTTCCTATGTTTGTATAGAAATGTGTTGTTTTTATACATCCACGTTGCAATTTATGAAAAGTTAATACTTTTTAAACATAGGTATGTGCTTAAATGTTCTTATATATAACGGGTTATTTTATATAAAATCTGTACTTTTGTATCTCAAAGTGCCGACTCAAGTTTATCATCTTAGCTGTAGCTTCTACAGTAAATACAGCGATGACAAAGTTGTCGATAGAAATTCACCAGAAAAACGAAAGAGGCATCAGAAAGTCAAGCACCATTCAGATTGGCTGCTACGTACCACACATTCGGGAATTCATCCAATATAATTTATTTGAATTGAAATTGCAAGTTGCAAGCACCAATATCTTTAAGTAATATTTTTGTAAGACCTATCAAGGCATTTTATAAATTCGATACATACTTCTACCTTTCCTACTCTTACTGGGGTTTCGTTTCATAATAATAATTTTAACCTTTAAAACTAAAACTCCATTGGTCTCATGTTTTAAAGGGATCTAAAAATAAAGCAGTGAAAGAGATGACATTTCTATTTAACTGCAACGAGAATCAACGTAGAGGCTTGAATCGCGGTTTGATTGTAAATTACAAAAATATGGAGCAAGCTTCTCCAGGCAATTCTTTGATTCTCAATTTGTAAAAATGTTACAGTTCAAATAGGCATTTATATTTGCTTTTCTTTTAAAAATAATATCGGAACCTCTATATTAACGTATGTGTCTTACAAGCTAGTAGGTTTGCCCGTTAATATCATATGATAATACATACTAGAAAAGGTATAGAGTAAAGAGTAAATCGGCCAAATGTACATTCTTACTCCATCCATCCACGTGATTACAATCTCCTGAAAGCAATCTTTTCTTGGAGAAGCTTTTCATCTTTTCATTTCTTTCAAGCCATCTGCAATGACATTACAAACATCTTACACACGCTCACTCATTCTAACCAACTTTCCCTCGCCACTACCACTACCACGACACTGCAGCAAGGAATTTGAGCATTTGAAGCCACATCAAAATCCATTTCAAAGAGGTGAGTTCGGAGAAAAACATCAATGCCAGAAATCTAACGGATGCTCTTTACGTAGTGCAGTACATGCAATTATACTTGAAACTAGGACAAGTCGACGTGCAGTGTAGTTCAGCAGTTTGATGAAGAACAATCCTGAGCGATTATGTCTGCATACCTATGTGCGTACAAACATGAGTGTTAGTTATGCATTATTGCATGTGGAATCTCTTGAATTGAAAGACCACAAATAAATCTATTCAAGTAATATCAATTTATGATTAAAACTTGATTAACCGTAATTAAACCAAATTAAGGAAATAAATGAGTTCTTGATTAACTACAATCTGAGGATATGATATTTAAATGTATAACGTAACTTCAAATCTCCAATTAATCTCATCATAACCCTGGCTATGGATAAAAGTTCCAAAAGAGTAGTTCGTGTAGTCATATTTTATGCGAGAAAAAAATGATTCTAGGTTTAAGGTCTGTTTATATCATTATTGATATAAAAGCGCACGCAAACATTTTAAGACTTTAGGATAATATCATCCTTGGAGTGTAGTGACGGATACGAACTCTGCTTTATCAGCTCGATTGTACATATGTCTCCGACAAGGAAAAATTGCTCATTTTATCTACATATAAGGAAAAAAAGTATTTTGATGGTAGTATTGATACATAGTTTACATATACACATATACAGGCGTCACCTCCAATTCCAATGTCACAGCAGTAATGCTGCTGCTGAGCCAAGCCAACTCGTTTCGGAAGAACGTTGTTTGAATAATAATGAAGGAAGAGAAAACAACAGACCTCAGCAACTGTTTTAGCCTCTTGTCTTCCATATCATTTCTTTTGATATACACAACGCATTTTTTACAACGTATACATATGTATCGATGTATGTAGTTTAAGTTTCATACAAACAATAGTAAACATACCTAGTTATAGATGTAAATACCTATATTTATCGTACGTTTCAAATGTTTGAAGAGAAAAGGACACATAGTTCTGACACATTAAGGATGAGATGTCTGAAGTAAAAGAGAGAGAAAGCAAGAACAAAGAGGCAGCAAAGAGAAACTTCCTCTCTGTCTGAAACGGGGAAAATGGGAAAGGAGAGTGGATTTTGTGGCGTTCAAAATTCATGTTGTTTTCCTTCTTCCTACATCGGAAGCCACAGTAATAGAGACCGACGAGCGGTAGTGCCGCAACAAGCTTAAGTATAACAAGCAAGAATAGCATCCGTAAAGGGAAAGCATTTGCTCCAGTGCATGGTGAAGCATACAGAAAAAAAACTAAGAGATGAGCTGTGATGGGAAGGAATGGCTGTCATTCTATTTCCGGACTGTTTCCCACTCGGAAATTGGAATTTCAATTGCCATATTGGCATTTGTGTAGCAAACCCATAAGTGGAGGGTACAGGAAGTTGGAGATCTGTACACAGGAACTTCTCCCTTTTACAAGCTGTATGATACACATTTTCCATTCTACCGTTTCCCTTGCTGAGGAATGTATATTATGCACGTATATGAGCTCCTACCATGTGAGATATGGCTGAGGAGGTTATTATCTCAAAACGACTTGGTTTCGTTTACTCTTGGTGAGGACAAACAAGCTGACAAAATATTCCTGGTTTCCTCCAACAAACTCTGAGTCTTCCAAATATTCATATGCATATTTCAAATTCGTAGAGTGTGCCCAAGCTCGAAAGAAGCAGAGAGATAGAGGCTGCATGCAAGATAAGCAAAAAACGTGCATACAAGGGACACTTTCTAAACGTTTGGGAACACGGGAGCAGCAGTGATTTTCTCTGGTCCTTCCTTTCATCCATTTCTACATCGACGATGTGCAAACCAAACGGAGCACATGAAAAGTGAACCACATGTTGGTATGGTTTATATGAATAGTTTGGCGGTGGTGACAACATAAAAAGAATCTTTTAGCTCGACGCGGCAGCCTGTACTGGCGGCACCATAATATAATACAATATACAATATGTGGCTACCGTCAACGTGATTTGGTATTCAAAGAGGATGCAATGTTCGCACAGAGAACACACAACACATTGGATAAACACGCAGAGAAAAGGGAGAATGAGAGAGACACGGATATAGAGAGGGACGGGAGAGTCAAGACAGATTTCTACCCCTCCTCCACATATTTTGCAAAAAAGAGACAAAAATTGCTCACATGCACCCACTTAATATTCGACACTGAAATGAAAGTCATCTGTAACTTTCACAAATCTAGCTGTACACTTACACTATCCAACAATATCAGGGACGGTTTAGTACACACAAGGCGTAGTTGCATTCAATCAACAACAGAACACTATTTCGTACGTATAAAAATAGCAGAGGAGATAGTTTCAAGGCACACCACATAAATTTGCTACACTGTGCTGATGATGTTTCTAGATTGCTTGTATCTCGCTCTCTCTCTCTCTCTCTCTCTCTCTCTGTTTCACTGTTTCTTATTTCCCTATTTTTTGTACAACCAGCAATCATGCATGAAGGCTAATATTAAATATATGTATGCTTATGAGTAATACTATACGTGACGCTCCCCAATTTATGCTTGGTTCAAAGGGTCAAAGGTATTTTTTATTATTATACTCTAGTAGATATCTGTCAACTACTGGAGCGAAAAATCTAAATTACTGCTTCCAATGCAGTATTTTTCGAGCCAGTGTCGCTTGATGCTCACGATGCCGCTTTTACTTTTCCTTTTTTTTTTGGGTCTATAATATTTCGGTGGTCTTTTTTTTTGTTAAGAGAAAAAAGGGGCGACGATACAGTATGTATATTGCTGATTGTGTAGGCTGCTTTTTAGAAAGGCACGAGTACGACGTAATAGCAGCAGAAGCAGAAAAGAAGCTCGTGAAAGTTATAATAAATTTGTATTCATAAATAAATGCATTCACCGTCTTTCTCAGCCTTCCTCTTAAAATGCGGAGTTTATATGATTAGAAATAGTTTACCGGCATGATGCCCACTGGTTCTTGCGAGACTTTGAGGCAATCGAATGAATGTTTTTACAGGATTGTTGCCTCATACTTTCTCCTTCAAAAGATAAGGGGTTGTGACGGCAGCTCTTCGATCCTTATGAAATTGCATATTTTTATGTACATATGTGTTTTCATACAATTGGACTATCTCTGTTGATGGTATTATTTATCAACTTGAGAAGGAAACCACAAATCAGCTAGTCAGTGCGCATCCCCATGCACAATAAAAATTCCAGATTTATTCATGTATGCAAAACGCAAAACAAGGGGTTTCCACGAATTAGAATTCTTCTCACATTTTTGCATCTCACAAATGCACACAAAAACGAGTGGAACTAGACTGCTTGCATTATTTCCCTTTAAAATGATTAGATATTATGTAATGCTGCATACAACATTGACAATCCCAATTTCTCCGAAACAACAGCGGGGTGCGTAGACTTAGTAAAACCAGAAAATGGTACCTTTGAAGAGCTCAGTAGCAAAGTAAATATTCTGCTGAGTGCATATTCCTGTCAACTACCCTAAACAACTCTAAATTGTGCAACATGAAGCACAAAGACTTCTTCTTGACTTTTAAAATATACACATGACATATAGGCAGTACTAAGACATGCAAAGAGCGTAATTTTGTTTGACAAACTTTACCATTACCACATAATATGTTCTTTAGTTTTTAAAACCCTTTTCTGTATCAACTAGAATTCTTTGCTGACAATGCAAACTGTTTTACACTGCCGGTAAGAGTGGATACTTGAAAGGTCAAAGAAGTACTAAAGTATGTGTGTAGACAAACACCAGTTCTTAATGTAATTGAGAGCAAGTTTTGTTTTTAGGCTACCACTTATAACCGCAGGCTACAAACGCAAACAAACCACTGTAATGATACCTGGTAATGAAATGAAGTAATGATAAGCCTACTTTGCTCATAACTTTCACGGGGACAGGTAAACGCAAACTTTTAGATTAAATGTATACATAAAATCCAAGCATGTTTCGTCATCTCCTCGGCTTTAAAAGAGAATCAATTAGGTTAAGTGAAACTCATGCATTTGTGTAACTAAGATTTTACATCAAATATAAACTTCAATGCGTCGTAACCGCACCCACGCTTTCAAATTTGGTGGCACAATAAACCAAAACAACGTTTTTGCTAATGATGTTGAGAAATCGAGACTAGAAGGTGAAAATTAAGTCGACCATATGGATTAAAGGAAAATTAATCATAAAAGTAATATTTGCTAAATTTAATGCATTTTAGAAGTTTTGGTTTTCATCTGGGTCAAAATGTGTGAAAATTTTGTTACTGTTTCAATTTTTTTCTTGTAAAGTCAAACTTAAATTTTGAAAAATTACAAAAGTTTAATGGTTATTGCATCTATCCATCATTACTCTTGAGTGTGCCAGTCGTCAGCAAATACGACATTTCAAACAAAGGTGTAATAATAGACAGAATATTTATGTAGATGGTCCTACTCCTAAAACTACTAACGCGCTCATTATGTATAACAGAGTATATTACGTCGTATGTCATCTGCACGCATAGCGGTGTAGAGTTTCATGCAAATTCAATCTGGTCTTAGTGGTTTCACCTTCTCTTCCCAAAAATATAACCTCAAACCTCCCACTTTCTTCTTTCTCATTGTCTCATTTTTCAAAAATTACTATTGCCACAGGAGCCCTTTTACTGATTCCAGGTAAATTGTCCCTCTCCAGCCTACACTAGTAATTCGAAACGACACCGCATTATATATAATCACCAGTGTGTTGTTGTTTCTCTTGTATTACAATACATATAGCCAGATGTTGAGTGTTACTAACGTAGGTGGTAGGCGAGAAAATCTGCTATGATAATGTATGTGTATATGCATTTGACAAGATAGACAGAGAACACAGCGAATAAGAAAGTATTAAAAGAAGGAAGAACTATAAAAAAGGTAAGCCTGTGTAAGCTGATTCCCCTCTTGTGACAAAGTTAAACTTAGCCCTGGGAGTGGATTCTTTTTGCATCAGGCCGAATATTACATGAAATCACGACAACAACAATGTTTGATACATTATTATGATGAACATGTATAGCATTTTTGCTTTTTTTAAAGGGATATATCATTACTAAAAATAGAGCAGTTCAGGCCCACAATTCCCCATCTTAAGTAAAAAAGTTCATAATATGCAACATTGCATATTTTTACCCTGACATAATGTACACTGAGAACTTGGGTAGTCATATATCAAAGCTCTATAGCTGTTACAAAATGGTTTGGTTCATATATTGAGTTATCGTAGAATCATTATAATATTATACTACATATTCTGCCAGCTAACGATCCTGCTGTCCTACACGGGATAAGTATAGCGATAACAAAAATAGGTAGGTGGGAGTCTAAAATTTCATTTTTATTTGATCATTTTCCCTCAAAGGTAACAGCTATCATCAAGAAGTCCTTTGTCTACCTGAACAAGAAGAAAGTGTGAGTCTTATAAGAAGACCAAAGATTCCTCTGTGCTTACTTTCCCTCTCTTTATGCAAAGAATAACTGATGAGAAAAGAGTCTTCCGCATAATAGTCTGTCAAATCTAAAAAGAAAAGTAGTCAAAAGTCTACGGACTATATCCCACACAGGAAGAAAAGGTAATCCAAAAGAAAAAGAAGAGAGGAGAAGCAACTCAAGAGAGATGAGACGATATTCTTGAAAACCGTCTATGTTGCAACGTTCACTTTAATAATAAAAACAAGCATAAGGGATTTACATGAGCACATAAGTATACATAAACTCAACTATACTGGATATTTGGTAACAAAACCATTATGAGCTCACACAACAAAACTGCATATAACACAGCTGCCGTGCTCTACCACTAAAAACCTCTCATCTATCTCCAGTAATCATTCAAGTTTGCCTTTTTTGTTTGGTTATATGATAATACCACTCGCTGTCGTTTCTCTATGAGACGATCTTTATCTTCTTTGGTAGAAGTCGGGAGTAGTGAATACCAATGCACCAATATACAGTATTTATTGGAAGTAACTTTTTTCAGTAATATCTTCGATAAATAGTGGTAGACTAAAGCCAAACGAAGAGAGGCCTTTTGAGTAAAGCTTTTCAGGAGAGAAAGGAAAAACGTAACAAACAAAACGTTTCGTTCTACCAATCAATAAAGAGACAATCTTGTTTTGTCTATCTTGCCTAAAAAAAAGAAAGTAGCATTTTATCAAAGTTACTTTTATTTTCTGATAGACTACATGATCCAGTATGGTAACACTATTGTGTAAATAAATTGTATCGTCGGAATACACGGTAACTGGAAAGGTATCTATATATCTGAGCACTGCTAGCAATGAGTAGAATGTGTTTTCCTAATATGAAAAGATGAAGTGGTATTTATACGGTTGAATGATGATGACGATCGACATCATCATTTTGGATCATCACCAGCGTCGCCCTGTGTAGTCGTTACAGCCATTTTATCATGTAGTTGCTGCCTCTATGTTGTCGGTAATGATGATGGGGAAACAGCTCTTTGTAACTTGTTCAGTTCTCATGTCTCATGTTGTTGTGGCGCACAATGAAAGGATTGATGATGTTGATGAAAGCGATGTATTAAATCGAATCGGGCCATTGTGGCATCGTTTTGTATGAGTGACCTAATTGGCTTAATAGAGGATGGTTCTTCATTTTCTCATTAGGACAGCTTGTCATATTTTCTCTTTTCGCTAACCACAAACTTTTGTGGCTTTTTACTAGAGACGGTAGAGCATAAGAGGAGTAGATGGGAAATATATGATAAGATAGGGTAAAATTGTATTTAGAATTAGAACTTAGGTTTACCCAATGCTCTAAGAGCTGGTGCACACTCAAGTTGGTACATAAGCATATTGCGCATAGGTGGAAGTTAGGTATAGCTTATCTTATCTATTTACTTTTGTATTTTGCGTGGATTTATGAATAGATAGCAGGGACAAACATTGTGAAAATATTATATCAAAAGATTACCTATAGCTGCGTATATACTTAAATGAAGACAGTCTTCCGATTGATTTCTCAAGTATGGCTCGACATGTTTCAGGTACTCATAGTACCCCCTTGGCATTTCTTTCAGTGCGGTTGTCTCATTACTTATGTCTGGCATCATCTGAAAGAAATATATAATAACATAATATTACTGCACCACTCAAAACGAAATCTATTTAAGCTAGCATTAAATTGAATGTTAGCTTTTAAGAAAGCGTTTACTACATATATACATCGGTCGGTACTATTCATCTATAGCTTTTGGTTTGAATGTCTGAAGGCAAAGATTTTCTACATAAGGCAAAAATGTGTGCAACAAACAACATTGCTAAAATTAATATTTGGTTTATCAACAGGGTACTTGTTGTAAAGTACAGTTCTGACGCACTAATCTTTCTTCAGATGACGTGTGTAGTGCAAATAATGCTGTTTGGTAAAGGATTATATTATTGAAATCTTGGAAAAGGATTCCTTCTACGCTTTGCTGTCGCATGCATTTGACAGCTTGTAAAGAAAATAGTATCATAACAGCAGCAAATTATTATCGTACGGAACAAAGAGATTTACTCATGTCATGTCATACAAGTCTATTTTGAACAAAAGCCACTAATACTGCACAAATGTAAAAGCTTGTGTAATTTGAAAACAGAAGCTACAACAAGTAGAGAGTACGCAAAGTAAACAAGAAAGGACTAATAAGATCATCAAACACATGCCACATATTACCTGAGGACACACAAAGCCAGGCTTTGTCGCTTGCCGCACTCCGTCCCATGGAGTAGGTGTTTGCGTTGGACTAAATCGGTGAGATTTAATTGGCGGAGACGCATATGGGATACTCAGGAACACCTAGAACAATCATGGAGCAAAACGATGGACTTTACTATCTTGGCATAATGGTATAATTGAAAATCTGAACTGCGACATAATTTTTGAACTCAGCTTATTGAGTCTTTTAAGATTCATATTAATAAAGGCGTTTGAAAAGTAGGATAGTTTAATGACGTTTTCAAAAAACATTCTTGAGTAGATGAGCAAAACATTATGTATCAGATGTGAATTTTATTATGGTTTCCCTTTAACTTAATATTGGTGGATTGATTAACCGTTTTGGATGAGCTAGAATTCTGAGATGCACAATTTAACCCTGATATTATGATGGATGAGTCTTGAAGTTTTCTTGATTTATAGGTTATATGGAGCATGAAAATCCACGTAATATTGGAATGACCTTGCTGTAATGCTTGCAGGCAAACCATGTCTCAAAAAGGCTCACATCTCTCAATGGATCCAAAATAATGACATGTATCCTCGAAGCGTTAACTTTTGAAAAACTAACATAATTCGTCCGATTCAAAATAGACCAGCTATTATTATGTATTATGTATGTACTTCAAAACTGCTTTCTTTTCTATTTTTACCTACCGCGGTACGTTACCCTTTTCCGCCTTTCTCGGGAGGCGTATCAGCAATAAAGTTAAAGCCGTACCCTTGCCCAGTCTAGCAGAAGAGAACTGTCAGGGCCAATTTAATCGCGGAGACGAGTTAAGGAGAAAATCCCCTGAGACCCTGAGATCGTGCCTTTATGACAATGATGACATTTCAATCTTGGGGCATGATTATTTTGAATCCCTTTCTTCAACGAATTGGAGTGAAGAAGCAATATGTAAGTGCTCTGCTATCTATGTATATGGATACGTAAACTCCTTATTCTTCTCTTAAAATAAAGGAAAATTGTTACCCCTTGAAGGCTTATCGTTATTTTTAGTTAGCAAAATCCGCTTACCTCAACAATCTTGTTTTTTAGGGAATTACTGCCGTTGCTACTGCCTCCATTGCTTTTTCCTGAGGTTTGCTGTTGTTGCGTTTGCTGCTGTGACTGATTCTGTTGAGGGAAAAGGCTCAAACTGAGCCCTTGCACTTTCCCATATTTTGTCTCAACTATTCTAGACCTTGATGGACCATTATTTGGTAACGGCGGTGGTGGTTGTGGATCTGTCCCTCCGTTAGGAAGACTAGGCCCGCTAAATCCATCTAGAAAAGTGGACGTGCTGCCAAAACCCTCTTTGTTCATTACCTGAGGGAGGTGCTCTCCGTCATGATGAACTACGTGACTTCCGGGCTCAACTCCATGAAGAGGGAGTGGAGCCGGGAGGAAATGCAATGTGGTCTCTGAAGTCGTATTCTCATTGGCATTCTGACAACTAATGGCAATTATGCTCAGTAGAATCAACATTTGCTTCATGGCAAACACCTTCCAGAGGAGACTTGTGAAACAAGGAACATTTATTTTACACTGTCAGGAAAGATTGATCCACGCCCCCTTCTCTGAACCGACCACACTGCGCCAGATATTTATAACTCACAGAGTTGCAATTTTCCTATTGTTGTTTCCTCCGTGGCTCCATTCAACATTTGTTAGCGTGAAACGGACGCGGCGGGGAACAATGACTATCCGGCATCAACAGCATCATTAAACTACATACACAGTAGCACTAAAATAGTGGATGGCAATTTGGTAATTCCTTTCGCGTACTTTTTCTCTTCTCAGGGCCAACGGCACTTCTCTGCCGTTTCTGCAACTCGAACAAGTTGTAGAGGTGATGTGTACATATACTACCGGGTTTTCTACTACGTATGTACCTTTTTATTGTAGAATCTTCTCCTGGCGTGGTTTTTGGCACATAAAACCTTGCTACTTTCTTTTAATAGTGGTAATATCAGAACGCGCCTTCATTTCTCATTTTGTTGCTCATTTTTGCTTTTCCTTTTAATCTAAAGCTCTAGCTTTCGGTGGAGTGGAACTGTTTACTTTCCCCTTTCTCATACACACATTGTTCCAAGGCTACTTACAGAATGTCTATGCTTGTTTTCAACAATGCTTTCACTCAAACAATCAAACTGTTTGTTAGTTCTACGTACAATTTCAGTTTGTCATTGCATAAATTAATTTGACTTAAACGTAAAATAATGTTCATTTCATATTTATTTTAAAACGCAATCACTCGTGTTGTGGAACAAAGGTATGGCATATGAATGCGCTGCTTTCCGATAAATGCAAAGCAGCGTTTTTCAAAGTCACGAGAAAGACAGACTCGAGTAAATCATGAACTTTTAGGTGTCATTTTCCCATTTTATTTTTCTCTTCGATTTCTAAGTAGACGCACTGGGATCGAAGAGGTCTTAAGTTGGAGTATATATGATATATACATGATGATTACGTTTCATGAGTTTAGCGGGCTAACCGCTTTGAAAGTACACAAACGAAGAAAGTTATTCCTATACCTACTGTGCAATACAAATCCTAGTAGGAACAAGAGGAAATGGAAAAGCTTAAAAAATCTTATTTTCTTCCACACATAGTGTCTTCAGTAGTAGCATCCGTCGTCTTTCTTGAGAATTTACAGTTATAAACTGTATTTTACACCTATATAGACTTTTGTCAATGTTCATACTCCGACATTGATATGGAGCTCGGGCTTGTGAACATAACAAAGTAGGTATGTGCAAGCAATCCACCAGCAGCACCGTCGTTGTCGTCATCATCGTCTATGTTTCGCACACAGACACATACCAAACGAACCAAGCTATATGTAAAAGTTCTTCACATAGCTCAGAGCAGTTATCTTCTTTTTTGAAGTGAAAGTCGTTAGTTTTTTCTCTGTCTCTCAGGAAGAAATTCTCGCCATTTGGCACTCCTCCCTGCACACAGTTGACTTTTTCTTCCTTTTTCTATGCTGCTTCACGTGATTTACAAAACCTTGGAGCGGCGCATATCACTACTTTTTTATCATCTTAAGAGTTGGTATTTCTGTCTGCTGGTTTAGTGGCGTCTGCAATCATTCCTTTCCCAATGTTTGCCGCTCCTATACCCTGTGAATAGAACACACAATAAGAAACAGTTACAGTTGTGCATGTATATTTAATACTGACAGAATAAAAGGTTTTCCTACAGTTATAAGCGGAGAAAAGTGGTGCGAAGAGTCAGAAGGTGAAGGGAAAAATTTTCACATTAGATTATACATTATAAAAAGATTCCTGTCGAGTTTAAAGTGGATTCAAAAAGGCTGATATAATATGTACATATATTTTTAGACGTAAAAGAAAAATTTATAGTATTTTTACTAGCACTTGTTCCCTCTCATAATAAAAGATAGTATTATTGCATTTCTGAAAGAGAAGAATAACGGTATACGTATAATAATATAAGAAAAAGATTGGCTACATTTGTATGCATTCACACGCTCATATTATTGACAGCAAAAACACACCACTGATTATCCGTTTCCAAAAACTTTACACATGCTTACGTACATGCGGCATCATAATTTAAGCAGCCGATAAGATGAAGAGTTGAATGGCGTTCTCAAAAAAATAAAAGTGTTTATTCATGTGAATGCACGAGTTTATGAGGTTCAGTTGTATTGGAGTAGTGGGTGGTGGGTGACAACAACAACACGGCACTCTCCCTTTTGCTGCAAGCTGTCTGCTGCATCTTTTTCATGAAAAAAGTTTTAATGCTATCCACAAGTCGATAGAGCGTTTCCAAAGGTCTTTCAGTTCAGCAACCTCATTCCCCTCGAATAGTCGCGCGCGTCATAAGATAAAAATATGAAAAGATGAATGGCGTGGCACAAAAGAGGCGACAAGACATGGCAGAGAGAGAGAGAAAGAACAACCAGCTAAGAAGGAGCAAAAACCCTGTGCTATTATGGCGCACAAAACTAAATAGTGAAATGATGAATCCTATCAGCAGGGGTGTGTGTTATCTGTAGTATTCAAATAAATAGTAGATGAAAAAAGAAAGAAATATGGTGATAACAGTAATAAAGTAGTCAAATGTGGTGAGAAATATGCTCTGGCATGATCTATTACTGGAGTTTGCATGAAAAGTTGCGAGAAATCACTCGTCGTTTATACCAAACACCTCCCGATACATTGGTATCCAGCGTACTTATCAATTGAGTGTTATGCAATCTACACTTGCTTGTATTTTGAGCCTTGCTTTCTTTTAAGCAGAGACATCAGCTTTTTAAATAAAATGTCGAATACACAGGACATGAATATGCCGCATTTTTATAGAGATATTGCATAACTGTGTTTTAGCAAAAAAAAACCATGGGTAATAATTTTGCCACGTTCAAAAGTGCTGCGACTGACAACATAACACCAATTTATCTGCAGTTTTGTTCATTTTCTTGATCACTAGTTGAATCCTGGGTGAATATGAATAGATACCTTGGTACATGTTCATCCCGGTTCTCGTCTCCATTTTCATACTTCATTCCAGAATAAAAATAACTTGAGATAACGATTCTGATAGGAAATTTAATGAACACATGTCATTGATTCTTATTTGACGAGCATAGAAATAATTGCAAGCACTGCGGAAATCATCATTAATAATAAACCGCTATTGTCTACTCTATTCAAGAATTGACATTCACCATAAAGAATTTTGCTGCTGCAAGTAATGTCGCAAAAGGAGACGAGATGTAAGGTCATTTGGCTGACGGAGCTATTGTCAGGAATGACAGTGTAAAAAGTTTGAAGCGTTATGTGGCATAATATTACATCACGTCATAACGTGTTACCAGTATGAAGAATACTTTACATTCACTTCTAGTAATTGTATCTAGAGGCTAGATGATAAAATATTATGTAAAAAAAAGTATTTCCCGCTGTAATGGAACATTTGTATTTTGAGCTGTTACTCAGACTCATATCGCTTTATGTGAGCACATGATGAAGTGTCTCTCTAAGAAATTAAAAGCGTAGACTAGAAAAATTCCGGCATTAAATTTGTCGTAACCGTACATACAATGCGTTTGCACAACCGGCATACTATAGGAATGATAAAGATTATGGAGAGAAGAGTCGCGCAACTACATGTTAAGGGCATTCGTCCGTGCCATAACCGTCAATAGTTACGAAAAATAGAAGTGACTCTGCTCAAATTGAATTTCTCTAGAATTTCAGCATTAATTAATGGATAATAGGACCAACAGCTGTTACTGAAAGTTGGAAAAGCTTCTAGGAAAGTTTAATGATGCTTGAAATTTATTTTATTGACCGAAAAAAAACCTTAATTTTGGATTCATCAAAGACTGACTGCATAAAGTCTGCTGCTTCAGACATAGTCATGATGATTGTCGACTACGCGTATTTTTATTATCAAGAAGAGAGAACTTGCTCAGAGTGGTAGAAAGTGCACATGCTATTGCAGCAATTCACAATCAACGTCGACTAAACAGTTAAATTCAGCACGGATGTGATTTTTCTACTTCCTTTTTTACTCGGAGAAAATATTTTTACCCAGTCATTGTGTTGTATTTTATGTACTGTAGGAATTTTCGAGTAATTGACGAAATCAAATTTATTCCCATTTTGAATATTGCCCTGATGTACACAAAATGCGCATAATAATAATAATAATATGGGTACTTAATGTACATATGTATGTACATTATACAGTTGAATGTATATTATGATGATTCATAAATCTGGACAGTATAAACACTAAAAAGAAAATAGTTTGAGCCGCGTACACATTCACGCTAGAATGAAATACAAATGTCTGTGTATGGGAGCACACATGTACCTTTTTCCCTCAAAAATCTTCTTTTTTCCCTCTGAAACGAAAATCCAAGTTTTTGGCTGTTGTACTTAAAGCACTTTCAAATAGTTTATGGGACATACTGTTTGGCATTACTCGACAAAAAATATTCTTGGGAAGAAGAAGACAGTGTGATAGTGAAAGTACCAACTTGCCACATGCCAATTTGTCAAGAGTCTAACTTTTACATTCACATCCCTTAATATAGAGTACATATTATGTGTGCCAGTACACAAGGTTTGTTCGTTCGCTGAAGAGGACGGGCGCAAAAACTTTGCTTTTTATGATTCCAACTCAACTCAGTCACCAGCAAGAAGTCTCACTCCCTTTCATGTCTCAGCTTTCCTCTCTTCTTTTTTTTCACCAAATGGCTTATGAATATTGTAAAAGTACAAGCGTAAATCTATACGCTGCTGTCTTTTCTCGCGACGCTAACACAACTTTCCAACACTTTCTCCGTTGTAGTAAACACACTGACAAGAGCTTTAAACGTAGGCATTATATGTATGTAAATAAGGCACCATGATGGTATAACTTTGTGTTTGGTGACGATAATGTTAAAGTATATTCATGCTATGCAAACTTTCCATGTCCAAATTCGATGCGGCTGCAGACCGACAGTTGATACCGTGGGACCCTACGAACATATAGACGGTATTATTACAAGATTCAAACTCAACTTTGTGGATGTCAGTTATAGGACTTGGACATATCCCACTTTTTAGATTGACGGTGACGCTACAAACGTCGAACTTGAAATAGTCAGAAACGTTGCCGAGGTAGAAAGAGCGGTGGTGGTGAATGTTGGAGAAAGTTAAAATCAAGAGAACGGAAAGGAGGGGAAAAGACTTGTTTTTGCATCATCTAGATTACGGAAGTTACGTATAACATGATATTACACGGATTTTGCCACATAAAACCAGATTTATTGATTTGTTTACAGTTTCACGGATCTCTCTACTACTTCGGAATCATTTATCTGCTTCCAAATAATATCCAACTTGTATGGGAGGAGAGCTACTCAACTCCTCGTGTGATAAAGATCAAATCTCCTTTCCGTCATCATTTTTGTCTTTGGACACTCAGCAGATTGAACAGTGTTACTGATTGCAATGATTACAGCTCTTTTGGCAAGGGATCTCGTTCGGACGCCAGCTGTGAGATGCTTGCGTGTGAAATTCCCCTCTGTATGCCTAAAGATACTTTTCAAGTTTGGGAATATTCGGATGAGCCGTTCACATGCCCATTACATGTTCAAACTGACTACAGTCGTTACAAACGTTTCGAATGTAAACATTGTTTGTTTACCTTACTTTGACAGTAGTCAGCCCATAAGACCCTCGCTAATGATTTAATTACGTAAAAGTCATCATCGGCGTATACGGTACAAGTTGCTGCTAGATAAACTTGTTATGCTGACCTGTGTGATAAAGAACAGTGTTTTGCTTCTGTTTTAATGTGGATACTGACAAAAGTTCAGTCAAGGTTGTAGTAGCTCCTATAGATTTAGATGATCGTAAATAAGATGAGATCACACTTGAAACGCAGCTTCTTGTCAACATCCTTAAGTATTGAAAATTTTCATGTCTCGTAATGTGAGGGAAAGGGGTTTCTTGGAAGGCAGTATAATTAAAAGTCAAGGAGGGCACAATATTATGCAATACCATGAATGGAATACTATGCATGAATGCAATACCTTTGAAGAAAGTGCAGAAATTTTAATAAAATATTGTATAAAGTGTGCTTCATGCGATTAAATGCTTTGACTATTGATGCGAGAGGAGCAAATCATGAACATGAAAACTACAGCTACACTTATTTATGATTATGACGATGAATCTTATGTTCATATTTACGCTACTACCACTATGCTGCTGTAAACCATGAAAATGATATCCAGGATTTCCATATTTTTTCTCCTCGTTATGTGAGTTCGTGTAAGATTATGTCAAAGTAATGGCAAGTAGAAACGCTTGAGACAGGCAAAGAATGTCATGTCAGCTGAAGCAATATAGCAAGAGTAACTAATTGTATCTTGAAATCATTAATTTCGTGTTCTAGCGACGCCATTTCAGAGACCTCTGACTTTGATGTGATGGAAAAGGGTGGATGACATGGCGCCAACAACTACGAAGGTTGCTGTTGATTACCGCTTTAGCCTTTAGCTCTAACATAAGGAGAAAGCTGACTACAATGAGATGAGAATGATTTTGCTGTGTCGCTAATATACCCAGAGAACAGATTATCTAATACCCTGTTTATGTGCCGTTGCAGTACTTTCTTATTGCTTGTTCTCAAGAGCACACATGAAATGTTTGCACGTACTACTAATGACTACACAACTATGAACAGACAGAATGGAAAGCTGAAGGACCAAAAGGAGAACCTCGTTGCTACTGATGGTGATAGAGAAAGTTTCAGTTGTTCTAGAAATAGCTAGGAATTAGAGTGAAATACCTAGTAGTAGTGAGTTTAGATCGACATACAAGGATACTAATTTCGACCTAATTTGATGAATGCATCTTGAAGTAAATTTTCTGCTTCAATGAATACATTTGCAAGAGAGATGTACAAAGTACAAATGAAACAATTTTTATTTGCATGAGAAAGACGGGACTCCTTTATAGCTTAAAGCTTTGCTACAATATAGTTTTAATGCATGTTGCTTCGCTCTACTTATGTCATGACAGTTCTTTCAACTGATTCTAAATTCAAATATAATTTTCTTAGCATACCTACTTTACTATATAAGAGTGCTCTGGCGTCACAAATGCCTATGCAAAGTGTGTAGCTTTATTTAGATGATTTAGTTTAAAGGAGGTACTATTAATTGTTCACTTTGAATACATGTTTCTCATCAGTAAATTGGCTTACAACACAAAGTTCATCCTTTGTACATATTTTTGTTCTATAAGACCTTTTATGTCTTCTAATTCATGAAAACTACGTAGCTTGCAAAAGTTGAGAAAGTTTTCATCAATGAATAAATGGTACTAGTATGACAGGTTTAAGAGAATCAAGCGGAAAATTCATTCATTGCATTGCCTATTTTATCATCTAAACTCGACGTTCGTTTCCTGTTGTGTCTGTCTGTCCACTTACATCTGTCCAATCACTAAATCGAGTACCATTTGCATTTGTGAAAACATGTGTTTTTTATACTTTGTATTTTATGGTTGTAATATGATAATGTTTGATAAATCCTGGATTTTGAAGCTCTTTTATTACATGCGTATTTTCCAATTCAAAATTTACAAATAAAAAGTACACAGTAAGCTGAAATTCGAAACCGTGCTAACTACAAATACCGATGACGTCACGTGAGTATCTTATGTAGGTATACATTTTTACTCGAAGTTTTATTCGAAGCATATAGAAGGACACATATACGCTGTGTTTCATGAATAGCTGGTAAATGACGACGAAAAAGGGAAACATGAACGGAAAGACTTAGGGGAAGAAAATCTTTTAGAATGGGCTCGTTTTTCCTCAAGCCCAACGCATTATTCTTGAATTTTCTAAAATAGTATGTACATACACACAACTACCCTTGCCTTGCTTTCTTCTGACTGAATAGTGTTAAAACTCGAGAACGAAACGGAAAGTGTCGATGAAAAGTTTCCCATTGTATCCCAGTCTACATCGCATCGTCTCCTCTTGTCTTTTGCAATTCTCTAGAAACAAGGATGAAGAATAAGAATGTAAATTCTTGGCCGTGATTCATTCAGATGAATAAGAGAAGAGAGAAACCTTGGCTCTAAAAGGAAGGTACAGAATGCTTTCACCAAGTATGAAGATTACCTCATAAGAAACGAAGTGAAAGGTGAACTATTTAGTATGAGGGAATATACAGAGATGGATGTTGATGAGAGCAGTGTTAGTATAAGGCTATAGTGTGTTTCCTTCTGCTTATTTCTTTCAAAAAAATACTAGTTGATGATGATGGAGAAGTGTTGTTTGAAACTTGAATAATACGAAACATAATACTATGCAAATAGTTTTGAATGTTTATACAGACAACAGGAAGAGGAGGCCAGATATGCATAAGCCGCAATGTACAAAAGGGCATACGCACTTTAAAAGGAAAAAGCGATGATGAGAATGAGAGGAAGAGGTTGTATAATATTTTTGGTGTGTGGTTGACTGGTTGGTTGTTGCTGTTGATTTGATAACTCATCTTGACTGGTATCTGCTTTTTCTTTCTCTTTACTTCCTGCTTAGTCTCAGCTTACCTACCTACTTTAAGAGAACATTATTTCCTTCTTCTCACAATCCGCTTTTGTTCTTATTTTGCTCTCAGTAGAAAACAGAAATAAGGATAGATTTCTATCGCTTTCTCTACACACGACTGTTTCAATATAGGAGTTTAGACACTGTTTGACTTTGAAGATTCATCTTTCCACCACTCGAGAAGAAATCGTATAATTTCCTAGGTTTCATGAGTGGTGTAATAGGGATATAGCAACATTGTGTGACGTTGAGTTTTTCATTCCGGTTCATTTTGCTTTTTGATGTTATGAAGTTTCTGTGTAGGAATTTTAGAGATTTGATGCTCTTGATGATTATAAAATAAGAAATGTGTACACACAAGAATTTCGTAGGTTTATTTGAGCACTTTTTATCTTTTCCGTAGAAAATTGGGAAACAGGATCTCATGCCCCGCTGACTCACACATTTTTCTGGTTTTTCGTTTTTTTCCTGCTGCGGAAAGGATTAATTTCTCTTGAGACATACACGTAATGTGTTTTACGTTAGTTGAAAATAGCTTTTCTTGAATGTTATATTATAATCTCACAGGTTTAGGCCCTCTAATCTAAAATGAACCTTATCAGAGGCAGGTCCGGCGCAGATATTTATTACATCCTAACAGTTGGTTTAGTCATATTATATTTTCATAGTCCGTTCTGTTTCATGCTCAAATAAATGTGAGCAAACTTTTTATGTCTGACTCACTTCTCCCAAATATTTTAATATTCCTACATGCCCTGATGGACTTGAAGATGCTTCTAGTTTCTACTTTACTTTACTTGTACAATATCTATTTTTCATGTATTCCATAATCTGTGCTTTAGAAATCAAAGCAGTATATATAACCAATCATGAAAACTTTCTCATACGTCAAGTATCTCACGTATTCATTTTTCACAGTACATATTTTACAAATGCAATATAATACTATTGATACCTATTAATATGCTGTATAATGTATTGATCAACCGCAAATTCTCAAATATTTTTATTCAAACATTCGTCACTGAAGTACTAGCAGTCACATATAGAATAAAGTTTGCTCGATGATGGATTTTAACTATTTAGCTTAGCACAGTTACCACATAACCCGTCATGAATGCATGCTTGTGTTCAAATGACTTACACTTTAGAATTTGCTACAACTTGTGGTTGACATGTCACAAACAGACATCAAATCTTTACTTTGTAGTGAAAGTCCATATATTGAACGCTTACAGAGAAGGACAAAAACATAACCAGACATCAACAACCAGTTCCAGGGCACACACATAGAAAATGAAACTTAACAGAAGAAAATTGCTTGTCACAAAATGTAGTTTTGTTTGGTTAGTGGCACTATTTATATGGCAGTTTTATAATGAAGGCAAAAATGAACTGGAAATAACTTTTTTTCTGTTTTAAAGACTGTATAAAAGTCTACTAAAAGCGAACAACCTGTGAGTATCAACATTGAGCGCTGTTGTTTGTTTCTACTGCTGCTACTTGCTGAGGTAAAATGAAGCAAACATAGCATTAGAGAACACACAAAGCAGCAAAAGAATAATAAGCAAAATGTTCTCTTTTAAAACTTATGTTGTAGTGTGTCTGCCTCCGGGAATGAGGAAAGGGGCAAACAGGGAAGCATTTTGGTAAAGTTTTTTTGTAAATAACCGACCATTTGCATTTTAGACTGCTACCATTGCAAAGTTGAAGTACTACATTAACTATGTGTGCGATGAGAGAGCTTCATGAAAACCGTAATAATAACAACACACATACATGGGTTGAGGAATAGCCTAGCTGGTAATTTTTGTTCATGTTTGAAAACGAGAGTAATAGACGAAAGAAGAGGGGGATGCATAAGAGGAACCAGAGAGATATGCATAGCACGATGGATATAATGTGGATGCAAAGTGAATTTTACTTTTGCTTTACTTCGACTCATGCAACTTCAAAGTCTATAACTGCGGACGTATGCATAATAATAATATGATTTTATTTGTGTTTATAGGCACATATCTCTGCTTGAGTTCCAGAGATTTCAGTTTTCTCTCTTCATTTTGTCCGTTTTTTGCACATCTCTTTTAGTCTAATGCAATGAACTATTTCAACAACATTAATGCAAGCGAATGTAATTTTAAGTGAACAAGTAAAAACAGGAAACTAGTGAGAGGGGATATGTGAATGTTGTGTTCTGTGTTGCATTCATTCTTTCTCTCCCCTATTATACAACGAATGAAAGAAAGGGGCAAATACAGATACAGATTGCGATATAAAGAGAAAGGAAATAGGTTGTTGAGTAAAGAAGAAAATAACGTATTATAATAAAAGTGGCTTGATGTACTTTGCACATCACATTATATTATAGGTCTTTTTCCTAACGGAATGAGTTGAAAAAGTACCTGGATTTCACGGTTCTCATCCCGAATAACAACATAACACTCTCATGAAATAGGCAGTAAACTTATTTACATTAAATATACACACACATTTGCAGCACAGCCACATTCATACGTAAAAGGGGAACTACCTTTTCATGCTTCTCGAGACATTTATTTCTCTATTTTTCCTGACTACCGCACACATAGAGGCTCAGAAACTAAATATTATACTCTTACCACGGGTATTACAAGTACAACAACAAACAACAACAAAACCACCAGGAGTTTTTTTTTATACCATCCCCGTTTGAGAACATTATCCTTTATGGCTGGTTGGCTACGGTGTTTACAGCTACCACTTTCAATACTCATGATACTACTACATGTTACATATATTTAAGTTTAGATCTTTCCAGCAACTACAAGCCTTATATCCACTTTCACCGCAATCACAATGAGCACATTATATAACTATGTACATATATTCAATTTTCTATTGAAACTGAGATGTATACGAAAGCATCTGACTTCCTTTTTTGTGGTTTTCACGGTAGACAGGAATGAAACCAAAAAGTATGAACCTATCGGTGCTTGAGCAATCTATTTATTCTGATGATGTTTATTCCATTTGAAATGTGTATTTTACTATAAACAATCAAGTTATGGAAAAAGACATTAAACAACCAGGAAGCTTTGTAACCACGCGTTAGTCTAATAAGGTATATGATTAAAAAGGAGTTAGAGAAAATGACGGTAATAATCTTTTTCATTCATAAGGTGCACTGTACACTCTTCCTGACTACTATAGGGTGAACTTCAAGGACAGTGAAAAGGTGTGGGCGAGAGAGAGAGAGAGAGAGAGAGAGAGAGAGAGAGAGTGGTTAAAAACTAAAATTAAAATAAGGGTCGACTCAAGTTCCATCACAAATATACATACGAATTTGTTCTGTCGTCATATTGCCAAAGTCCTCACTCCTGTTTACCCTATGACGCCTTGCAATTTGCAATGGTTGGTTTAATTATTGTGAGAAAATGCATGTAATTCGTTTCATACAAAATAGGTCTGTGTACTGTGTATATTGATGCATACGCATAAAATGTAATGCATAAAACCTGGCACAATTAGTCATAGTCGTTCACAAATGATAAACTTAAATTCGTTGGTACTGATGATATCTTTGCAAATACTACAAGTGAACGTGTTTGGCTACGTTAATTGGTACATTAATGATTCCTCCCTCTCAGATGCTTTTATTGCATTTTATCTTCTACTTCACATCTATCTTCCATTAGTGTGAAGTATCTGTTTTAATTTATATCAGTAGTACTGAATGCTTTTTGATGTTTTAACTTTTCATATTTTCGTATTCACGTAGGAAGTTGAAAAGAATGACAACGGTTAAAGGGTGTGGTTGCCAGCTAAAGAGAGTGTGAAAAACAACCTAGCCCATATAATTATAACCAAAATAGAATTGCATGTGGGTGAGTAGTGAGTGTATTGTGAGTACAGCCATTTGCAAAATGTCAAAGATTTGCATTTTCATCTAGCAGTTAATTATTCTCCAACCAATGTATTAAAACTATTTATCACTTGCGAAATGCCTCGCGCTCCGGTGATTTTCTGAGTATTGAATCTAAACTAGGTAGCTATACGTATGTACTTGTATGAGTGGGAATACGGCTATACACCATAATTACGGAATTTATTGCCACAGCTTGAATAGATGTTTCAATGTAAACTCTATCTAAAAGCATAGATTTGAAATCAAGGAAATTTTCCGGAGGAATTAATCAAGAAAATAGAGTATTGCAAATAGTAATACAACGTTCAACGGTGTCCTACATATTAATAGGGAATGAAATTCCAAATTGTAGAGCTAGTTATACAAATTAAGGGGTAGGTATAAAATAAGAATAATATAACTAGCAGGTTTTTATTATAACAGGACACCTCACAAAGCTCCATTATTTCTAGATGTGAGCGTGGATAGTGAAAGGTGGAAAGAAATAAGATGGTGATATATTTACTTATTGTATGACAAGCGAAGATTTTAAGCTCTGGAGATTTTCTCTTTTCTCTGGAGTCGATTTGTTCAAAATTCTTGAGACATCACCAAATGTGAAATGAAAACATTTTTGAGCTCATTCATCTAGGAAACCCACACCGGTGCTTCAATTTTGTCATCAAATAAATCTCTGTCCTCACTTCGTTTTACTAGATCGGTCTCATTAAGTCGTACACTAAGAAAGGCAATCCCGAGGAAAGCTCTGCTGCTCCCAACACCGCAACGCTTCTCAAATGCTGCTGTATTCCACTCCAGTCTTTCCAAACAACGAGTTGAAAATGATGAGTGAGAATACATATTACACATTATGTTTTCTATGTGCCTAACTACGTTCCAAAATAATATAATAATAATAACGGTGTGCATAGATTCATGCATGTAAATACATTACAATGTCAGATATCAGAAAGAATGCGAGCAATAGAGAAAGACGGAAACCACATAGACCAACAACCAACAAAACTGTTCCACGAAATGTAGTATCTCTCTTACAAAACTTAGTTGTGTGGCCAGAATTTTCCTTCCTCGCTATGATTCTACAATAATAATATTTGAATGTTGGTTTTCAACTAGCACATTACGCAGACCCATTCCCTTTTTACATCCATTCATTGTATTCATTCATTTTGCCTCCTCTCCAACCGACGACAAGCAGTTTTAATACTTTCACTTTCGACAATCATCATCATTCTCCTTTGCTTCTGGAATAACCCTAGCGCTTGGCCACCACAAATTCGTATTTTTTGTCGAAAGCGTTCATACTACAGCTTTTTATACCAAATGAATTGCTACTCTGAACAGTACTACACCTTTCCTTTTTGTTTGCTGAATTTGAGAGGAAACTGGTAAAAAAAACTTTTCGTTTTTTTTGCATCAAACCCTTTGCGTTTTTTTATGGGGAAAGCTCCGTTGAAAAGGTACACTGGATAATCTCATTAGGCCCATGCAATAGTAAAACCTCTTTTACAATCTAACCTCCACAATGAAAGTGACGATAAAATGAAGGGAATCTCGTGTACTCTCCTCGTTTCTCTTTTGAAGGAAACATAGCATGGTCCATATATAGGCTTCTGTGCCTATTTCTCGTTATTGCCTGCATTCAATTCAGCATTATGATCATGTGTAATATTCTATATAAGTGCAGGAGTCTTGCCTAAACCAGCCTAAACCAACCTAAAAAAAACTTTTGCACACAGATATATACACTCAAAGAGTTTGCATTACACAGGAAAATATCAAGTGATGGGGTGCAATAACTGGAGAGCGCGTTGCAAAATAACGGGTTTTGGATCTATTCTTGGTATAGACATAAAGAACATTGATTACCCAATCCATTGGCCACATGGTAAGAATAAATATTGTGCAACTTTCCCGTAGGGTATATACAGGCAAGCACAACGTCAAGAGCTTCTTTCAGAGGATATGCTTAAATATTATTATTCGTCGTGTTTGGTAATATCATACGTATATTCTCATACTTGCTGTTAAGGAGCACCGGCTTTGCAGAACATGTCCGCGTAATATTTTCTGCTTCTTATTGTTGTTTCTCTTCACAGAACTCTTGTGCACTTGCTTCTTTATCGTCTGCCCGCAGTAATAATGGTCGTTGAGAGCTTATATATGTCCTCGGTTTGCTGTATATAGTACGCACAACTTATGAAACATATATGTATTATGAGGCTTGTATGCAGATAATGTGTTTTTGCATACAACTAAACAGTGGAAAATGCTCACACACAAAATCATTTGCTCTGCTCGTTTCCAGTAAATACTTTAAAATATAGGATGAGTTTGTGAATCTAGTTGTTTTGAATGAAAGAGAGGAATGGGAAAGGGGGAGACTATAACTAGATTCATATAAATGGGCAAGATGCTTCCCTTACTGACCCCAAAGGATCATGTTTCTCCAGTAAAAGTAGTAGTGAAATTGGCATGGTTAGGCAATAAGAGGATTCACCGGATCTTACACAGTTTCCAAAGTTGAACCATGCAAGAAAATTTGTGTGTAACCCCTCATGTCTTATAACTAGGAGAGCCTTTTCAATCGTAAACACATACAAATTATAGATACGTTCAATATTGGGGTCTCGATACAAGTAAGTGAACACAATTTCTATCTATAATTTTCTATGTGCACGAAGACAAAACACACATGAACAAAAAGTACCCACTCCTTCGCTGCTCGCGTTTAAAATATAAACATTATATCTATGCCTATATGAACAGACATAGATTTTTAGCTCCCCTAGCCGATTTTCTGGTTTCTTACACAAGACATCCTTGTCTCGCTCGCTTTCTCTCTAGTTTCTTTTTGCTTCCTTTCACTTTTCTCCTCTGCCGTTTTGAACATACGGCAGGAAGAGTCCTACTTATTTTTTCATTTCACTGATACTCCTACCAATATATAAGGAGCTACAAATATATACATCATTCTGTTGTCTAATATTCCTTTCCAGTTTTTGTATCCCTTTTCTCTCTTTCTGTTTCTTCCTCTTTTACGCGACGTGTGTGTAACTGTATTCTTGGAGGAGACAAGAAAAGTCGTAGAGTTATGGAAAAATAGGCGATGATGAAAAAAGGAAGAAGCAAAAGTGTAAGGTAAAAGAAGCGTTACATAAAGTGAGACGACGACTAGGAAAACAGGGGTCGAAAAAATTCTTCTTAAGCCATCAACCTTGATGCCATTATCCTTCTGGCTTTTTCCCCACAACTCACGTACAACACCACCAGTTTTTTCTTCTCTTTTCTGAACATTTTTCTGGCTTTTTTGCTTCACTAAAATATATATACTTTATATATGTGCATTCTAGCTAGGTAATAATAACAATATCCTTTGTTCAGCATGCGTTTTTCCATCCTTTTTTCCCTGCTCTCTGACTGCGTGATGTGTTGTGTATCCTGCAATTTCAATATGAGAATATCAAGCACCATCACTGGAAACGAAGAAGTCTTTCTGTTCATATGTGAGAAATAAGGAAGAGATGCATTGTATATGTGTCTATCGAACAACACAAAAAAAATGAATTCTTTTTCTCTTATTTTTTTTTGGCGGAGCTACATTTGTTTTACGTTATCTGTTACCCACATTACTGCCGCCATTCCATAGATGCATATTTTTCATTTTTCATCTTGTCTTTCTACAAACGCAAACTTTTTTTTGTGCGAGAGAACATTCGTTGAGAATGCACGTAGGGAAAGTGGAAGGGAAGTTTTATTAAAAAGTTATACATATATATATGCCACCTTATTGGAAGAGATAAGACCTTGTGTCTGCAAAAACCTCTGTTTTACGTGTTTGTGCTCCTGTCACGTTTGCATACAAAGATCTCTTTTTATTTGATATGTTTATCAAAAAAATCCTACTATTTGTCTTGTACGACATTGCATTATAAACGGGAATATGGGGAATTTTTGGCTTCTAAAAGATTGCTCCGACCGCAATTTCATGACATTATTAGGTTGATGATGTAGCAAAAGCATGGTGGCAGTAATGAACTAAGGCTAGTGGGAGCTCAAAAGAAGCAAAAGGCATTACAAAGAATTAACCAAAACTGAGCAATGAACTGTCCCGATTCTCTCTTTTTGAAAGTAAGAAATTTATTTAGGTTCCTTTCGTACTTTTCCAAGTTTTCTCATTCCACTTTCTGAATGTACTTTAATTTACTTTTTCAAGCTTGTCGCATTGTTCGGGCTTAGCTGTTTCTTTCTCGTTTCTTTTGTGTCGTTGTATATATGGCGTGAAGAAGTAAGTTCGTATCGCATGTAATACAGTGTCACTGTCCTGCTGTCTTGCAGAAGATTCTTGAAGCCCGCAGTTCAACCTGGCTTAAACAAGAAGTGAGTGAATGAATGGCAGTCGAGTTTTAGCCGGAAAAGAAGGATGATGCGTTAGACTTAGCACGACTCGAGAATGGAATGATATTCGAGGAGTATTCCGATCCATCTGCCACCAACAGCCAGCATGTGACACAATTTTCGATGCCTTTCATCCATCTTGCCTCTATCTACACCAAACTCATATTTATTATTGCTGAAATACTGGGAGAGGATCTTAGGCACATTGTATATCATCTCCTCAAATTGTCAAGCTCATGGCTCGTCTTACGTTTTGCAGCTTTTTTTGTGTTCCAGACTAGAACGGTTATCTTTATTATTTATATACTCTGTAATTTTGCTGTATTTTGCAAGGAAAAAGAAAAACATTTGGTAGTTATAATACATTGTTATTTGGTATTTGGAATACACCAAAATGACACGAGCATTTTTAGGGAAATTGAAAATTGATTTGAAAGACTCCAATCAAAAATAAATGGCTTCCACCCCTTGCCCGTTATCTTTTGAAGAGTCAGCGATGAATCTAACCTTGTGATGGCCCCTTGATACATAAAGGATACAATTATGCGTGAAAAAGAAAGCAGAGGTTTGATGTATGAGTATATGAATGATGATGATGTATTAACACGACAACGCTTTAGGAATAAAAACACCGCAACTTTTCCTCCCGAGGAGATAAGATCAATGACGATCATGATGGCTTCTCCTCGGCTACTATACTTTCTCTTCTTTACTGTCGTTCCCTCTTTCACTCCACGCTTGAGGAGCAAAGAATGTCGTTACATTCTTATACACATGATGTAATTTATTACGTTGACTGCTATTTTGACTTGCTTCCTTATCTATGGTACTTCTTTGAACGACGACTACTTACATAACTGTACCTACCGTGAATATCAAGAAGGCAAGATGGAGCGAAGCTATAAAGCCCAATGAATAAGTGAGGCTGAGAGGTTTTATAGTTCTTCTGCCTTTTTTCTTAAGCTTTATGTACTCCTACGAAAGTGTTAGCATTCAAATGCTAAACAATAACAATGCACACAAGGGCAAAGAAAATAGTTTGAAAGTTTTTTTTTTCACTTTTCTATACGTAATATATCCCAAGTAACTAGTTTGGCATTCCCGTCTACCTAGTCATCTATTCTTTCACACTCAAACTACTCAATATACAAACATGCATGCATGAATGGGATCCTTTCTATGTGCATTCACAAAATGTTCAACCAAAATGTCTATATAGGTTGTATGAGTAAAGCTCTTGGTAATCTGCTGTTGCTGCAACGGTGATGCATGAACTGACAGAATGTTGCTTCTAAATTCAACGCCAAGATGAATGTCTAAATCAATGAGATGGTCACAGCATATCAATTTGAAAGTCAGAGCAAAACTATAGACTAGACAGGCACGAGTTGGTAGTCTCACTTTTTCGTGGATAGAGTAGAAATTCTCTGAGAGAAAAAAAAGTGTGAAAAATGATGTGTCCTACCGAATACTTTCACTGTGATCTTCTATTGCCGATTTTTCTTTGAAAGGAAAAGTAGTAAAATTTGATGCAAAAAGAAGTTCAAATATGTGTGTATATAAACAGCACGTATATTTCTAAATTCTTCATTCCATTATCTCTAAAATGCAAAAGACATTTGCTGTACCGAGTAAACTGCATTTCGTATTTTAAAATAATGCGTAAAACCAAGTAGGATTGCGATTTAAGAAAATGGAACTCTGCTAGAATGCTTGGTAATATATTGCCTAGTTAAAAGTTTCGCTTTAGCTATAGCTGGGGAAAACAGCAATCCAATGTGGAACATTTCCATGATATACGATTCAAAATACGGTGCAAGGAGAAGTGTTCCTTCAAATGATTTAAGAACCGCTGTTGATATAAACCTCTCTTGAAAAATTTTCCGCCCTTTTGTTGCAGTAAAATTTGCTGTTATTTCTTCCATTTCAGTTATGCTCTGTATATATGAAGTTAATCACAGCTACAGCGTAGTGACATAACATGCTATAACTAAAAGTATTTTTATTGGCTGTGTTCAACACTTTGTCATGAAATGCATGAAAATGAACACTTTTAATGGAAAGTGCATTAAAGAAGCACCATTGTTAGCTCCCATAAATATGAAAACCACTAGTGCCTTAGTAGTTGTTTCTTCCTGTAAGCAATAGTATGTATGAACCACAGAATCAATTTCATCTTTGTTGTGGTCCAACATTTGTGGCATTTCATAGCTTTCCTCCATCTAGTTTATGTCCAGTTGAATATAATTAAGCGAATAATACCTACATAATATACAACTCCTCCATTATGTATAGTGGTATATTTCACTCAGTTTTTTATTAATGGCAAAATGCTCTGGAAAGTGTACTCCAAACAAACATTCAGTCCATTTAATATGACTGGATTCATGGACTTTCGTTCCAGTCTCGAAGCAATATAGAAGTTTACATTTACTTGCAAACAAAATTTCTTGCTTGTTCGTGTTGTACCACATCTGAAACTGTCACGTACCATTCATTCATAGATACCTATTTAGGAAATTGTGTCAACACGACATTGGAATAAAGATGATGAAAACAAGGAATCTAAATAATAAAAAATCACCCATGTTACAGCACCCTTCCAATTTTCGCACTCCAGAGTGCGAAAATTGGAA